>JAZHYW010011733.1:0-122565 GCA_037355805.1 Ixodes ricinus
TGGTTTGATAGGCGCCCTCGTGAATGCACGGTGCGCCATACCGCCTGGCATGAATCGCCAAGAAGAAAAGAGAAGTTTCGCTTGGACTTTCTTCGAAAATCAACGGCATGCTCTGCAGTTTGCGAAGCATGAAACTCAACTTTGAAGACACCCCAGTACGTAGCCAGGATTACGACCCGCGACGTCACCGCGAGAGGAAAATCCCGGTTGTTACGACGAAAGGCAGACGACGCCGAAACGTCCGAAGGCTAACACCGACAGAGGGAGAGGAGGTCACCCACCGTGGAGGGGTCCCAGCTCCCGGAGCGGTCGCTCAGCGCCGTCTCGTCCGGCTCGCAGCTCGGCTCGGAGGGCTCCAGCATGGGCGAGCGCAGGCGCCTGCTCTGGCGGGACCTCGAATTGGAACGCGACCTCGCTCTCTCCTTCACCCTGCAGGCAAGTCGGGGCACTCTTTCAACTCGGCACGTGGCAACCCTTTTACAGCCAGAGGTCGCCGGAAAGACGCGGCGGAATGCGTCCATGGGTAACCCGTATCGTGTCAGACGGGATAACGTACGTAGAAGTAATTGCGTTGCGTGTAGGGTTAGGCATCGTGAGTGTCCCTTTTGCCACTCATCGGATACCTTGGGGCCGCTGGAAGCTGGGGCGAGGTAGGAGCTGCTGAGCAAATTTATTTGTCCATTCACGTACCATCTGTGGAAGCAAAATTCGCACTTTCCCCACGCGGCTGTGGGAACGCAGAATGTATCGCTTGAAGGATAAGTTACACGGATGAAGGGTTGTGTTTGTCCTTTGTTCCCTTTCTTGAGGGATTATTTTCGTCGGAACTCGGTGAGCATTTTGTGCCTCCGCAGCGTGAACGTCGTCCTGCGTAGACTTAGTAAAAACGCCCTGCCAGAGCTATTGTTGTGATGGAATGCAAAGTTTGCATTCCATGGCCTTGAAACAAAAAAGAGCCTCCAACTGGAGCAGACCTCGAATAAGAATAAACCCAACCTTCGCTGGAAGATATCTTTATGTAATGCAGGAGGTTTTTGACCACCTACATTTCAGGGACCCCTTCTAGATTGGTGGAAACAGGTGGGAGACTCCATCTGCTGGGGGCGGGGGGGGGTTTGGACATCTACATTGACAAAACGATAAACGAAAAAAAAAATACTTATATGTATAAAGCACCTTTGAAGATTTAAAAGGTTAAAAGCACAAAACAAGACAAGGATCAAGAAAAAAACATACGCGACAGAGACAGGCGCTAACTTGCGGCTGATATTTTATCCCTGTCAGTCAAACTCACGCACATGGGCAAACAAAGTTGCCACTCGTGCCTCCACTTCGGATTCAAAACTACAAATGACACAATTCTATACACGTGTCCAAATCCTAGATGACCAAATTCTAGATGACACGTCTAGACAAAACCGTCCAGAAAAGAAACCTCTCTGTCACTAAGCACAATAGATGACATAGCTGACGCAGTTGATCGGATGCTCTGATCAACTGCGTCAGTGGATGCTTAGATAAAAAATCAGCAGAACCCATCCTTTGGGAATGATTATCTACGTTAATGCGAATAGCATCAAACGGTGCGGAGTTATGCGCGCTCGTCAGGTGGCCGGCACACTCTAGATACGCCAGCCCACTCTTGAGGCGATTCTAAATTTGTTGACACTTTCACAGCCCTGCGCACGATCTCCGCAGCCCAGCACGTGCGTTTGTGTCACTTAGGAAGGCGAGCAAAGCACGCGCCATACGCACAAACACTCAAAATGATACCGGCCAGACTTTCTGGCGTCTCAGCTAGTCTCAACCAACGGTACTTTAAACGGTTGTTTATATCTTTACCATAGGACGCGCTTTACAGCGCTGCCACAGCTACCGGTGCGTGCGCGTTCCATGCACGAGGGCTCATTCCACTCTCGTGAGGCTGAGCACGGCTGCTACATCACCCTCTCCCGAGCGCGGGAGAGGGTGAGCTAGCGGCCGTGCTCAGCCTCTCCCGCATCGAGAGCGGGAACGCTGCCATGCCCTCGTGCATGGAACGCGCGCGCACCGGTAGCTGTGACAGCGCTGTAAAGCGCGTCCTATGGTAAAGATATAAACAACCGTTTAGAGTGCGTTGAATGACTGCCTTCATAGCTCTGTGGTTAGCGCGTCTGCCTGCTGATCAAAGGGTCAACGGTTCGAATCCCAGCCGGCGCCGGTCTTTTTTATTCATTTATCGACCCGCGGCGTAAGAGGTTAGATAGCCAGATAGATAGATACATAGATAGACGAAAAGTGTGTGAAGTATCCAAAGAATGCTATTCGCATTAAAAATGCCTCAACTATCTCTATTTCAGTATTGTTACAGGCTGAACTAAAAACTTGCTAGTTTTAAAAGGGGTTCACACCTGCAACTAATGCAGTGAACCGCAAGATGCCCCCGACTTCTTACGAACCGCCAGTCGATGCTCACACGCCCTTTCATCAAAATATCGCCCCGTTTGTCCTATGTAAACGTGCCCTCATGTTGGTGGTATCTTGTAAGCAACGTTATATGTGCAGGCTGTAAATTGTGTGACATACTCCTTCAAGCACTCGACACGCTTCTCCTTTGTCGTCATAGGACAAACTTTTGCTGGCGTGCACGGCGCAGGAAAAACAACATTAACTTCGTATTTTACAGCTATCTTCTTCAGATTGTGTGACAACCTATGCAAATAAGAAATCACTTTAATCTTTTCTTAACTTTTGTTTTGTTGACCATCATCTGTGTCGGTGTAACAGTTGATTGTTTTAAGGATGCTTTCACACACACACTGGAAATCAAGCAGGCAGGGCAACCCTGCATCGTTTAAGCGCTCTATCTCAATCAATCAATCAATCAATCATTTTGTTTTTTCAAGTCAAATACAAATTCGACTTGAACGGTCCGCTGGCACAAAAGCCAAACAAGTTGCCTGACGAGGTGCCAGCGGCCGGTAAGGACAACAAAATCCAGCGGCAAATACAAAAAAATTGACCGCGTGGTGAATGATGTTGATTGGGGCGAAGCTCTGGTGGTGTTTGTCTGCTTAAACGCTGAGCCGCAGCATGCCGAGCCTTTCGTTCGTTTTCATCCATGTCAGAAAGAGAATGTGTTGTATGGAACGTGGTTATATACGCATTTGAGCATTTGACCGCAGTGCCCTCTCGTCTATAAACGTTCAGCCAATGCATGCAAAGTTTAACGCGATTATATATGCATTTGACCGCAGCACCCTCTCCTGTATAGACGTTGAGCGGCTACATGCCACGTTTCATCCATGACATCCCCAGCTCTTGAGTTACTACCACATCTCAAAGCCCCCTACTCGTCCCGCAGTCGTGGCCGAGTGGTTAAGGCGATGGACTAGAAATCCATTGAGGTCTCCCGCACAGGTTTGAATCCTGTTGACTGCGCAAACATATTTTTTTCATCCTTTTTTTTGTTGCATTACACGAGCACGTGATTATGTGAGCTCACGAGCACGAGCATCGGACGCCGGACAGATAGACGGACGGACATGGCTAGCCCCTAAAAAGCTTTGCCTCTAAAACAAAACAAAAAAAGAATCCGCGCATGCAGAAACCTACAGCAACAAAATATTGTAATAATACTCGAACATCATACAAGGTAAAAAAAATTACATATGCGTACAAACAACACCAAGAAGCACAATAAATCACTCATTCGAACTCGTCGCTACTTTGTGCTGGCAACTTTTTGACAAGCCAGCCTGAAGGCTGACCGAAGGCTGAGCCTATGACTCTTTTTATCAACTCGGAACGAGCACCGTAAAAATACAAAAGACGTTTTCTTTGCTGCACCTAAAGGCTGGTTACCACACTCTCTTACGACCGAGTTGCAGCAATCTGTAATTGCTTTTGACTACATATGCGTGCTATCTACGAGAAATGGTCACTTACAACATTGCCAAGCCCCGGTGAAAGAACAAAGTAGAACATACACGGCAAGTGTTCCACCCAATGGATGGCGCCATGCGTTTTCTTTGACCTCGGCGGGAGGCGTCACATTGCGACGGTAGGACCCCCTTCTCGATTTAGGCTAAGAGACGACAACGAGTCTGTCGTAAGTGGTTGCGAAGTATGTGCCTGGGCCCCGCCCACCTCGAGATGGCGGTGCGGTTGAGGGGCGGCGAGGGCGGCAGGTTCCTCGAGGGCGAGTCCACCCCGTCTTCCTCTTCCTCCTCGTCGTCCACGATGGAAAAGTACTCCGAGTGGTCGTCGCTCGAAGAGGTCGCTCCGCGCGGGCCGGGGGCGGCGGCTCCTCCGCGGGAGTCTCCTCCGGCGGGGCCGGTGGGGATGGCGGGGATGGTGGCACCCTGGCCGGTGCCCGGGCGCCTCCCCGCTGCGGTTCTGCACCGCCCGGCGGATGGCTTGAACCCAGTTGGTGCGGATGCCTGCAGTCACTGCCCGCAGCACCACCTCCCCTTCGTCCCGGAGCTGCAACGGTGGGGCAGAGTCACTTGTTAGCGAGTCGTTTGCTAGGCGGCTTGGATCGCTCTGGAGCCCAAAAACGGAAGGAGTTTCCTAGGGCAGATGTGTCACTTCTCGACTGCCTCGAGTTATCCTTGGATACATTCTCTGAGAACAATGTTAATTATTGTGCAATATCTATCTGCCATTTGTGCCTTCAAAATTTTATCCCCGATAAAACTAAAAATGTGACAACCCTCGGATGACACACGAAATAATTCATCTAGTGCAGAAAATAAAACGGAATAAAAGGAGTCGGTTTCACACTTCCTCCCTTCCCAATTTAAGGCAATCACTAGCTGAATAAAATGCGCGCAAATAAACAGTTTTACTATTCCAACATGCTTACTTTAAAAAAACACTGACACCCCCAAAAATTTATTTTTTTATTTTTTGTTAGGCGATTTAATATGGTGTTGGGAGAATACCCAATAAATCTTTTGCTGCAAAGTCACATATATTTTTAACAAAGCCAAATAAATTAACTGCTCGAAACCAAAACACGACACGGAACCTCATTGCCGGAAGTCACGTGGCTACACATGGTTTTTCTGCTTCTCTGGCATCTAAAGCAGACAATGAAAACGACGGACTTTTATGTACCATCTATCGCGCGATTGTTTTGCACTTTTATCCTCTCTCACAAAAAGTGCTTAGGTCTACCTCAAGCTTTTGTTTCGATCAACGTATTTGCAATTTTTCAGAGGCCACAAAAATGGGAATAAGACATCGGAAACTGATATCTGCAGTTTTTCGGAGGCCACAAAAAAAGGCAACAAGACATCCTTCTTCCCTCGGAAACTGCCGAAATTTCGGTACGACAAATACACCACTTAAAACCAGCTTCTGCGCTTTTTATCTCATTACCGCATTAGTGGTTCGGGCTACTCGAGCGAAGAGTTCACAAAATCATGTTTTGATTTCAGTCGGACGGCGTGAACGTCTGGTGGCATGCCAGCGCCTTGAAAACGCACAGCTTACTTTGCAATTGGCAGCGCTGGCAAGAGCTGTCAGAATTTCTTCTATGCAGGCTAAATAAAGTCTATCCCTTCATCAAGTATCCCTATTGTTTCAAAAAGTTGTTTTTAATTTTTGCGAAAAGTCCGAAAACTACACAAAGACGTTTCGAATACGCAGGAATAACAAAAAGACACATATTGAGACGCTTGAAAGTTTCTTGCGAGCGCTCGGGCACCGCCCTATTCCGGAACGAAATCGGTGGGACATTTATTTCTGCCCTTTGAATCAGCTGCTCTTGCTGTGCGCTAGCTGTTCTCATAGGTCAGTTTGGCGTCCCATTGTTTTTTGTGTTGGTTTGTTCACATCGGGCGCTCGACCGGACGAGTCCGATGCGTGCTACCGGCGTTACCTCCGAGAAGCTCGTAGGCCCAACGAGCCGGATGCATTTGCCCGGAATGCCGGCAACGGCTCGAAGCTGGACGATATGCCCGAGGTAGAGTTAATTACAATTTGGGACGACCTCACTATAAGCTGTGTACAATCACGGGCTAGTTGTACGCGGCCCGCAGCCGTTTCTGCTCAAAACGACAAATGCCAAGTGTCGATAGTCCAAACAAAAGCTGGCCGGCGGATTTGTGGCGAGCAACTTGGATATGTGCGGGATTGCAATCTTTTTTCGCGACATTTGCGAGACATTCGGGACAAAATAAATGCTTGTTTGAACTCGTTTTGCTTGCTTTTGAACCCATCACGGTGCAGTTAACCCTCAAGCCACATTGCTGCTTCGATTACACCGTGGCGTAGTGAACGACGTTGGCACGATCGCGTTCGGAGCCTGAATCTAGGACGATGCAAGGGGCTATGGCGACGACCCGTCCTCAGCCAGCCATGAACCTAGACCGTCGCCAATCGGCCAGCCGCTTTGCTTCAACCTTCCAATCAATTATTTGTATATATTACATCACAAAGCTAAAATGTTTTGCTCAGTTTTAATGCGAATAGCATTCTTTGAATACTTCACGCACTTTTCGCTCTATCTATGTATCTAACCTCCTACACCGTGGGTCGATAAATAAATAAAAAGACCGGCGCCGGCTGGGATTCGAACCGTTGACCCTTTGATCAGCAGGCAGACGCGCTAACCACAGAGCTATGAAGGTAGTCATTTGCACCGCACTTTCTAAACGGTTGTTTATATCTTTACCATAGGACGGGAGAGGGTGATGTAGCGGCCGTGCTTCACCCTCACGAGAGCGGAATGAGCCCTCGTGCATGGAACGCGCGCGCACCGGTAGCTGTGACAGCGCTGTAAAGCGCGTCCTATGGTAAAGATATAAACAACCGTTTAGAGTACCGTTGGTTGAGACTAGCTGAGACGCCAGAAAGTCTGGTTGGTACCATTTTGAGTGTTTGTGCGTATGGCGCGTGCTTGCTCGCCTTCCTAAGTGACACAAACGCACGTGCTGGGCTGCGGAGATCGTGGCGCAGGGCTGTGAAAGTGTCAACAAATTTAGAATCGGCTCAAGAGTGGGCTGGCGTATCTAGAGTGTGCCGGCCACCTGACGAACGCGCATAACTCCGCACCGTTTGATGCTATTCGCATTAACGTAGATAATCATTCCCAAAGGATGGGTTTTTAATCTTAGTAACTCCCAAAATAGATTATATTTCCAGAAAAAAGTTTATCCTCAGTGTTCCTACATTCGATGAGCTCTATCTCTGTGTAGATATCAAACTAGTTCGAAAAATCGTAACGGGTCCCCAGCCCGACCTACGAAAAGCTTTCCACGAGCTATCTTGCTGCTATCTTGAGGGCGGGGAGACACCTTTTGTCGCTGCATCTTGGAGCTGGATGAGCCAGGATAAGCCCAGGACCCAGTTGGTAAAGCGCTTGCCAACTTTTTATCTTTTTTTTTTTTTTTACAAGTCAGTGTTTTCTTGCAAAATAAGCTAGACAAGAGCTAGGTGCAGACCTTCTGAGAGATTAGGATTTAATCCTTCCATAAGAACTTTTCCATACATGAAGACAATCAACTCCGTCGGAATTCGTTGGTTACAATTTGCGATACCATTCGTAAAACAAATACGGATGGAGTTGGTAACCTCCATGCGAGGAAAAGGTGCGTTGGAACAATCCAATCCCGCCATTCCAAAGCAGTTGGAATACGCAAAACCTTTTCCTCTAGTCTGTCCCTCCCGCCTAACGACGTCGTCCGGGGTTCCTCACCAGGACCGCAAAGGCGTAGCTGCGCCGACGCCGTCCAGAGTGACCACGTCCCGGACCCTGCGCAGGTCGAGGCCGGCCCCGGCCCCCGCCCCCTCGGCCGAGGGGTCTCCAAAGTGCGCCAGGGAGGCGTTGCGCAGCACAAACCAGTGCTTGGACCACTCCCCTGGGGGCCCAGGCGCAGCAGCCAGCCCTTCTTCACAAACAAGTCCTCCGCGGGGGTCCCTCCAGGGGGCCACGGGTCACGTGGCCGTCGGCCGGGGAGACGCCCCCCTGGCCGCAGCCGTCCGGCACACCCCGGGGCTGGGGAAAGAGAGCACTCTCAGAAGCCGGCTTCGTTGCCCGCGTCTCCAACTCCTTCACCGTCCAAAGTAGTCCCCAAACGGCAACGTCGCGCGAGCTTCGCCAGAAGAAAGCATGGGAGAAGGCGACACACCGCCCGTCTGGCGAGTCCACCACCTTTGCGCTAACCACCAATGCGGTCGGCGTAATGCTTTTTGCGTCGGGCGGAAATCGGGAATCTTTTGTCATCAGGTTCTTTTTTAGGGGCGAAGCTCCTTAGGGGCTAGCCATGTTTGTATGTCCGTCCAGTGTTAGAGCCCGTGCTTCCTGCTCGTGAGCTCACGAGCATGTAAGCATGTGCTCACGTAAAGCAAAAAAATAAAATAAAAAAGCAACAAAAAAAAAAGAAAAAAAAAATATATATATATGTTTGCGCAGTCGACAGGATTCGAACCTGTGCGGGGAGACCCCAATGGATTTCTAGTCCATCGCCTAAACCACTCGGCCACGACTGCGGGACGAATAAAGGCTCTGAGATGTGGTAGTAACTCAAGAGCTGGGGATGTCATAAATGAAACGTTGCATGTAGCCGCTCAACGTCTATACAGGAGAGGGCGCTGCGGTCAAATGCGTATATAATCGCGTTAAACTTTGCATGCATTGGCTCAACGTTTATAGACGAGAGGGCGCTGCGGTCAAATGCTCAAATGCGTATATAACCACGTTCCATACCACACATTCTCTTTCTGACATGGATGAAAACGAACAAAAGGCTCGGCATGCTGCGGCTCAGCGTCTATGCAGACAAGCACCACCAGAGCTTCGCCCCAATCAACATCATTCACCACGTGGAGATGCGGTCAATTTTTTTGGGTCAGGTTTTTCCTACATAGCCGTTCCTATAAGATATTCCGCATTAAAATACATTTCTCAATGCAACTGTAGAAAGCAACAATAAACGCCGAAAAGATTTTTTACGGTGCAACGATGAACTCGTTTGTCACAAAATAACCTTTCTACATAAAAAAGTAACCTTTTTAGTGCCACATTTACGTCGCGAGACTCGTCCGAGGAAGTATGACACGCGCTTCCACTTTGCAGTCGACGTCTCGAAAGAGGAGTGTACGCATTTCAAAATCTCTAAACTCAAAATGAGTATTTGTTCACCCATAAAAAAATTAAAAAAGAAATTTTTCCGGGAGAACTTTATTTTGTGACATCCACACACTTAGAAAACCTCGAGCGTGCTGACAAAACTCAGGAAGCAGAAAAAGCATCCAAAACTCTCGCCGACAAGTTTGCATTTGAGCAAAATCCTCCGGATGTTAGCACCTCGGTGGGAGTGTGCAACGAGACGGTGGCAGGCACCCAACCTCAGTTTCTGAGGCACGTCAGCTTACCTGAGCACAATGCTATACAAAATGTTCGAAATAACGCCCAATACTAGGTAACTTCTTTTTACGACCCGGAAACTGAGAACACAGATCCCGGCACGTACGCTCGATCAGTCGGCGAGCGAAGCGCAATAGGAACGATAATACTTCTCGCGCAGTTTTTATCGATCCCCGACGAATGTCGTCTTGGACCGTCGACCACATTTGAATATTCCAATGCAGATAAAACTCGGCAGTGTGTTCTTACGACTGCGGGATTGCACCTGAGCTCCCAGCAATTCCTGCGGGTCCGACCATGCGAAAGCACGTACAAAGTGACGCGCGGGTGGGTTTTTCGATTTTGAGGTGCCAAACCTCCGGAGCGAGAAATAGGGGAAAGGCGCAGGTGCGGCCAGGACGCAGCGGACACATTAAGAGAGGCCGGGAGAGCTCCACTATGCGGCTCCACCATCGGTGGCACTGCCGATTGGCTTCCGAGGCCGCCTTCAGGTTAACGAGTCGAATTTACGTGCGAGTTTGAACATTAGAGAGAGAAAGCAGCTTTAGGTGCTGCACGCTCCCCACGGCAAACAAAGGTTCGAGTCCCACGGGGGCCTTAAAACTTGGTATGTAACCGGCTATGACGCTCTCGGCGTGTTCGTGACGATCGCTACGATGCTCGTTTCGACGCTCGTTTGTGACCACTTGCTCGTACAGGATGAGTCAAAGGGTTCGATGGCTGCATAAATCTCAACGTACGACATTTGACAAGATGGACGTTTGGGCGAGTTGGTAGGAGTTGGTACTAAAAAACAGCACAACTGGGACAAGGTCAAAGACACTGTACGAGTGCCAACTGGTAACTCAAATCTTATTAGAACAGAAACGCAAAATTCACGCCGATGCTTGCGCAGGCATTAGCACCACGTGATCTTGCAATGCTTCTTTCGTGGCCTCAAGTGCTAACCAAAATCCAAAAAATCAATTTGATGTCCGTGAAGGAGCGGTGACTGGCTTACGCGCAGGGACTTGTTTTTACAGCAGAGCTGTTAAGGGCTAGTTTCAACAGTTTCGTGTCCATGGACAAAGAAATGTCAACACAAAACTCTGGACAGCTACCGTCGTCTGTGAGCGACAGTGGCAACCAGACAACTGGCTAGCTGCCGTCGCTCATAGATGGCGGTATACTTTCCAGCCTCTCACCAGGGTGGTAAAAAACAACTCCACATTGGGTGTTAATCTGGTGGTTGAGCGTGGGAAGGAGGGGTACTCACGGGGGGCTCTTCGGGTGGCAGGGGGGCCAGGGGGCCAGGTCCCGGCAGGGGGGGAGTGGGGCAGGGCACAGCCCCCGTCCCCGCCGTCCCTCCGCACAGGGGCCACTAGGGTCGGCTCCGCGCCGGCTCGCCACCGTCCCAGCAGCAGCTGCCCCGGTACCCCTGCGTCTAACCGGCCGCTAAACACGCTATGCCTACGACCCTTGCCATCTCTTACCAGAGCCATACATATGGGAAGAGTTTGGACACCTATTGTCATCAGTGGCCTCTCGCCGTACCTTAGCTCCTCCCGGGCTTCTCCCATAGAACTGACGTTGCGGGCCACCATTACCGATCCAGGGCCAATGTGCACACATGCAGAGCTGCATGGTATTTGGCGCACAGACTATCAGTGATTAGGTTTTTTGCTGAGAAAATGGTCGGTTGCTTTGCTGTTGGATGTCCCAATCACAGCCGTCACAGTTTCCCTTTTTAATGATTCCAAAAGAAATAAAAAGAAAAATATGGTTGTATAAAATCAAGCGCGACAAGGTGACGCCCACGGAAGACTTTGTGAGGTAAGAATGCTTGTTTTACCTTGAAACTTTTCATAAAATGGACTTTTCGTCGCGGTAGCGATCACACGCTTGCTAAATAAAAGTCCGTATAGCTTCCATCTCGCGACGCACGCTCTTGAACCTTATTTATGGCTCCAGAATCAGTGAAGTTATGCGTGCTTTGAACATAGTTTTAATGTTAATATAATAAGCGATTGGAATAAATACCAAGAATCAAGAAAACGAGATATGGCATTTTCTACGCTCGCTTATCTCTACGGAAAGCCCCTCAGCTGCGAATGCCAAATTGTTATCGTTCTGCACTGCTAAAACAACAAGCGTCAACTAGAACTGAAAATTGCAAAATTTACGGAAGCGTAATTTATGCGACGCACGAAATATGTAAAGTGTATGAATGGGTTGCTGTCGCGGCGTGTATCGAAGGAGAATAGACAAGAGGCAATAACTTAATATGGGTCCTGAATAAACACGACACAGCCCCGCTAGCGGACGACTTAACACAAAATAAAGGAGTCGTATGTCAGAGGAAACCGAGCATACGGGCATAGGTCCCAGGCGTCACTTGGGCTCGAAGATGGAGAACTGGCCATGTCGGTGACGCAATTGATGAGCTAGCTGTCAACGAGGCCACGCCAGCTGGCCAATCTCTCCCCTATATATGGTCTCATCTTTTACGACGTGCCGTCTATCAGCTGGAACTGGATTAGACACTCCGTTCACCTACCATCTCGTAGATGAAGCAAGTGTAATCGTCAACGGCTACAATAAGCTCTGGGCACGGCGTCGGAAAGATCAGAAGATGTGGTATCGAGCCGTCGCGTATCGTTTCAATGTTCCAAACGGCGGCGTTTCCCGCAGTTCCGCGAAACGTGGGAAGATGCGGTCGTTTGCGAAGAGCGAGATTTGTTTGGGCAATGCCGACAGCTTGTGTTGGGAACGTAGCAGTGATGACGACGAGAACGACAACACTAGTATGGACGCAGAGTGAGAAGGACAGGGAGGAATGCAGTGTCGAGAATTACTTTAAAAGGACCATGAAACAATTCTGAAATCGAATTTCATATCTTGCACGTCATAAAAGGTGTGAAAAGAAAACCAAAACACACAAATAGGGAGCCAGAAAAAAAAAATTCGCCATAGAACTTTTAAAGAAAAGCATACTCTTTTATATCTTCTTTCCTGCGAAAACTCTCTGCCTTTGCACTGCGACGCATCCGCCGTGCCAAAGCAGATCAGCCAAATCCACGTCGCCTATTGGATAAGAGCCTACCTCACCAGCACCGTGATCATAAATACTAAATAGCCGGTAAATGTTCCTAAAAATTTTGCTAAAGAATATTTAGATCCACATTTTGTAGCATAATTAGCGATGTGACGGAAATCTACATATTATATAATGCTCGGAGCCAGGCGCCATCTATCGTGCGTGTAAACGAAGCAAGAGAAAGGTCAGACTGCGCCTGCACTGTCAACCCACGAGCGTCGTCTCCTGAGAGCACAGCCGCACGTGTTGCATGCCGGTCGCGGTTCCTGCTATCTGCTGAAAAACAAGGCGTCGGTGGTGATCGTCGGCATGGTGGAAGCTCATTGTTCCGCGTAGAGCGCTATCCTTGACTGAATTCTTGTTGCGTGTCGCGATGATAACCTGTCCTAGGAGGGAGGATCCATCTACTTGTGCGGCGATACTGTGGCAGCATCATCTAGACAGTAGAAACACTCATGCAGTCGTGTGGTTTGTTTACTTCGACTGCAGTGGTGCTTTCTTGGCATTTGTGTCCTTGAACTTTGCCCGGATTTCTTATTTTGCGCATTTCACGCGTGTGCTCAAATTCAAGGTATTACTGGTGCATACTGTAATTAAAGGCGTGTATGAAGGTTGCGAACTGTGACGCATTTTCATCATCCGAGAAAAGGGATTAGTGTTAGCATTCCTGAACACTTGCAACGTCTATGTGATCACGAAATCTTAGTCTTAGATTACACCGTCTTTTGCAATAATAGAAAAGGCGTGTGGCGAGATTTGTACTATCGGTAAAGTTGTGTGTTAAAGTCGTGATTGTCCAAGATGGCG
This sequence comes from Ixodes ricinus, assembly GCA_037355805.1. Classification (NCBI taxonomy): domain Eukaryota; kingdom Metazoa; phylum Arthropoda; class Arachnida; order Ixodida; family Ixodidae; genus Ixodes; species Ixodes ricinus. Next base: position 13,239 of record JAZHYW010011733.1, read on the forward strand.
TACTGCATCTTTTTCTTTTTTTCATCCACTCTGCCCTGCGAGCCTATCCTGACAAAATTAAAATGAATAAAGCCCATAGAAAACTCTGTCCATTTTCTGATAAGCCAGTAAGTGGCAACGCATCCCCTTCTTTTAAGAGGCACCGCTGGAAACAGCTGTTGGCGGTGGAGAACCAGCCGTCATGCTGAAGACCTGCTACGCTCGATTCCGACGAGGAACTGGAGTTTTTGTCGGAGGACTCGCTGCACTTTCCAAGAGGCTTACCAGCGTATGGGATCAGTTCCATGCTGTTGCTGTAGAGCAACGTATCTAATTGAATTTTGCTCAGCTGCGATGTGTCCACGGCTATCACGGTGATGAGAGGCGCCAATTCAGAAAATATGCCGGTGGCATCGGTACCACCACTAAAGCAGTAAAACCCCTTGGTAAAACCTACCGGCACACCGCCAGCTCTCCGCTGACGCTCCCATTTTCCTACAGCCGAGGAGAAGTTTTGGTTCCAGTGCCAGAGCACGTCACGACCGTCAAAATTAAAGCCGCGGCTTGTTTTGCAGCGAGTTGCGGAGGAAGGAAAACTCAATAGTTTTTAGGGGCGAAGCTCCTTAGGGGCTAGCCATGTCCGTACGTCCGTCCGCCGTAGGCCGGCGGCCGGGTGCTCGTGCTTCTGCTCGTGAGATCACGTGCTCACGAGCACGTGAGCACATGCTCACGTGCTCGTGTAGGAACAAAAAAAAAAGAAAAAAAGATGAAAAAAATGTTGAAATCTGTTTGCGCAGCGACAGGACGAGTAGGGGGCTCTGAGATATGGTAGTAACTCAAGACCTGGGCCCGTTTGCTCGAAGCCGGTTAACTTCAACCCCGCGGTTAAAAGTTAACCACCCTCCCTACTAGGTACCTAAAAGTACCTAGCCAAGTTTGACAAGGGCTGGATGAGCGATAGCTCAGTGTTTTATTATGGGGTGGTAGCTGGTGTCACCTCCTGGCTGTAGAGAATATAAGTGGCTTCCGTGGAAAGGTCCCCGAAATGGGGGGCCCAAAAATCGCCCTACCACAGTTTCCACATGACGCGGCGCGGGCATACATTTGAGCTCAGAGAAAAAAATTTTATTGCTCGTGGTACAGATAATCGGGTAAGGTAAAACTATATTAACCCTTGTTTGGAAAATTTCGAAGTATTTGGCTGTCTGAAGTGAAGACAAGCCACCGTTGAAATTCCTTCCAAGTTACGAAAGAGGACGACGGATTCAGTCCTAGAAACGATGCGAAAGAAAGTGAGCAGGCAAATGCGGGCGTTATACCGGCAGCGTGGTTGGCCAGCATGCAAGAACTGTATATAACACCGTCATAAATTGAAAAACCTGTAATCTCGGTTCCAGTGAAATTTGACCTATTAGTAAATTACCTCTAACAGCTCGAGGAGAACACTGGAAGCGTAATTCAACGATCAAGTGCGGCCGTCAGCCTTCCACTTACAAAATATTTGAAGTAAATAATCAGTATCAAATCTTTGACGAACACGCGCGTGCATGGTAAAATTTGTTGTAGGCTTTTTGCTTTAGAATACTAACTATACTGCAGACGCCAGCACGCGCAGCGCGTTGCCCAACTACACTCGTAGCATGCACCCCGGTGCTTGAGAAATTTAGCAAAAGGTCTGTGGGGACGCTGTATGCTTTGTGTGCTATCAGTACCCGGCCGATTGAGTCAAGGCAATCCACTTTTCAAGAACGTTGCCATGCCGACAACTAATCCGTTCATATTTAGGCTTAGGGAAGTGCCAGAATCGAAAGACTATCTAAAAAATGCGGCGAGATCATTGCTCACGCTCAACGCTTTTAAGTGAGGAAATGCAAGCTGAAAGCCCTCCTTGCACCATTTATTGCTGACAAACGCGCCCAATATTGCAGCTACAACGGCGTGTTGGATTCCAAAGCGAGCGGCGCCCACTGAGTGGGGCTCCGCCATGTTCCCCGCCGTCTCATTTCCTCGCCGGTCACATGACCTAAAATTCCCCCTCGTAGGGAAATCCGAGCTAACCGCGGTTAGTTAACCAGCTTCGAGCAAACGGGCCCTGGGGTTTTCTGTCATGGATGAAACGTTGCATGTAGCCGCTCAACGTCTATACAGGAGAGGCGTTGCGGTCAAATGCGATATATAATCGCGTTAAACTTTGCATGCATTGGCTCAACGTTTATAGACCAGAGGGCGCTGCGGTCAAATGCTCAAATGCGTATATAACCACGTTCCATACCACATATTCTCTTTCTGACATGGATGAAAACGAACGAAAGGCTCGGCATGCTGCGGCTCAGCGTCTACGCCAGTCTACGCAGACAAGCACCACCAGAGCTTCGCCCCAACCAACATCATTCACCACGTGGAGATGCGGTCAATTTTTCGTATAGAAGTTAATAAACCGAAATGAAAACGGGTAGCTGTTCGGCGTTCAGTGAACACTGAAGGTTTAACATAAAAGTTATTTTGCAAAAGTAAAAAAAGTCGTTTCATGGTCCCTTTAAAAGGGGCACTCAAGTGGTTTTTGAGTTCGTGTTTTGATGATGACAGCTGAATTTAGACGCCCTAAGTATCCCTAAAAACCAAAAAGTATAGTCATACGGTGATTACACGTATTTGCACGAATATAACGCGAGTTTTTTTTCGGAATTACGTGCTCCAAAACGCACCTCGCGTTATATTCGGAATCGAGTGCAGCCACGAGGCGCGCGAGTCTGGAGAAAGCCAGAGGGAAAAGCCATCCCTCCTGTTCAATGCAGGAGATCCGGTGGGAAAAGAAGTGGGGGTGTAGAAGGGAATTTATTAGCTATTGGGCCACCTGAAGGGGCCAATATAAAAGATAAAAAATCATTTTTTATCGCTTTTGTGTTTGCACAACGTGCGCACGCCACTGCAAAACGCAGCGCGCGCCGCGCGCCCCATGCGGAATGCGTGCATTGGCTAATTCGAGCCAAGCCAAGCCAGGCCGAGTCAAGTCAACACAAGCCAAGCCAAGACCGTTTACGTAACCGGGCAGGGCAACACAGGTGTTTGTTTATGCAGAGGGATCAGAACAAGAAGTTTGATCGTGTATCGGGGTTCAGCAGTCTTTTTTCTGCCTGCGCATTTTTTTGTTTCTGCTCCAGAGTGGTCTGGTGTTTGTGTGTTGGTGCTTCTGCTTTCTGCCTTGCTTGGATTGTGGGCTGCCGAGGAGCTCACGCCGAAGAAAAAGGAACTACCAGACGAGCGGTGCCGTGCTGCTGCTTATCTGCGCAGTAGCCAAGTGTAATGTAAACGGAAGGACCTGAGCAGTCAGGATGAGTGCTGTCAAAACATAAACTGATATTTCTTCTATTTCCATTGACTTTTCACTTCTGCTAAGCCCCCGAGTGCGCAAAATTGACGCGGCCTCGGCTCGCGTTATAATAGTAATAATATTTTTCTTTCTTTTTGAGGTCATCAAAACCTGCCCTCGCGTTATATTCGTGGTTGCGTTATATTCGTGCAAATACGGTATTTCTTTAATAAAAATGTAATTGAAGGCCGCCAAACCTCGGATCCATCCGAAAACGAAACCACTCTCATTGGTCCTCGCACGCTTATCAAAAGGATCTCGGGCCAATGGCGTTGGTCGACGTTCCGTCGCGCAGTGATCCCGAGGTAGCCGCATCGGCCGAACCTCTTTGTCATTCGAGCTTCGATCATGGCGGAGTTCTCTACGCTCGAGGACCTGACGTTGTTAGAGGTTGAAATTCTTCGGCGGACAGCCGACCTGGGGATGATTTCCTATGACGCCACTCCGACGATGCGATGTGGACGATAGCAGCGCTTTGGAGCCGTGTTCGGGTTCCGAGGACGACGAAACACATTTTTCGGGCGTTCTTCGATTTGCGTGTTGGGGCAAGTCGTAACCAAACCAACGTGTGACATCGCAGCTGGTTCAGACATGTGCAACGAGCGCGGGTACCTACGACTGCGTCCGTTGCAACCGGAGCGGCACCGAACGACCGCTCTGCGCCGCACGTACACACACCTGCAACCACTACAACAAGGCGCAGCGGGTCGTCAGCACGGTGACCACTTCTATACGCCGCCGTCAGCTGTTTCAGCGGCCCCTCTAAAAGGGGACGCACTGCTACTCAATGCCGTAACAGAATATAGACAGACAGTTTTCTATACCTTAAAGCTTTATTATTATTTTTTTCTTGATAGGCTTGCAGGGTACAGTGGATGAAAAAGAGAAAATAAAAAGATGCAGTACGCCGTCTTGGACGATCACTACTCTAATACACGACATTGCAATAGTACAAATATCACCACACGCCTTTTCTACGATTATAAAAGACAATGTAATCTTAGCAGCAATATAGCAAACATAGAAATATGATTTCGTGATCAGATAGACGTTGCGAGCGTTCTGGATTGCTAACGCTAATTCCTTTTCTCCGGTGATGAAAACGCGTGAAAATTCGCATCTTTCTATACTGGTACGCACCAGTAATACCTTGAACTTGAGCACACGCATGGAATGCGCCAAATAAGAAATCCGGGCTATGTTCGAGGACACAAATGCTTAGGCCCGCTTCAGACGAAGCAATTTCACCCAGCAACTTGACGTCGCAACACCAGCAACACGGGTCGTCCGCGTTCACACGCAGCAACCGAATTGCTACGACTTGCTATCATCATCATTCACTTTGAATTTTCGTGTACTATTTAGACGCCCAGCTACGCGCTAAAAACGTGTTTTTATATCTTTGAATGGCGTTGAGAATACTAACTCATCTTTCTGAAAAGGTTTATTTCCAAAAACGATCGATTTCAAACCAGAACCAAGTCTTTAGCTGTCATCATCACCACCACGGGGGTGTCACGTGAAAACATCGCGTCCCTGATTGGCTGCTGCCGCTTCAAACGGCTCGAGTTGCTCGTCCGTTTCGAGCCGGACCCGATCTCAGCAATTTGTGTCGATCTAGGGAAAGCTAGGGAACAACCCGCCAGCAACCTCAAAATTGCTGCAAAAGTTGCCCCGTCTGAAGCGGGCCTTAGAAAGCACCACTGTAGTCGAAGTAAACAAACACGACAGCACGGGCGTTTCTGCTGTCTTGAGAGTGCCGCCACGACATCGCCGCACGCAGTAGGTGGATCTTCCTTCTAGTAGTCATAGCGACACACGACGAAAATTCACAGTCAAGGATAGCGCTTTTACGCGGAACGATGAGCTTTCACCACGCCGTCCACGTCGACGATCACCACCGACGCCATGCGGATAGAAGGAGCCAGGCCGGCCCGCGACCGGCACAACCGGCCTGCAACGCGCGCAGATACCTGCGCTTCCGCGCATCCCGGGGAACGGGAAATTCACCCCCCGCGGAGGAAGGCAAGGAGAAAACGTAGTCCCTTGTTTGTGAAACGATAATTGCAGTATTACGTATTCTAAACTAGAAATATTTTACGTCTTGTGAAATTATCATGCACAACATATTTAAATGAACTGAAAATTGTTTCTTTAGCGAAACTTTACAAAGGCCGCCAAAATTTTCAAACATACGATAATTTCATTGGGCCTCGCAGGTACAGAAAAGAGTCCGCACGTATTTTATTCCCGCGTGATTAATAGGCGGTTCTGCCTTCTAAAACTGAAGATACTCATTCACTGACACTTCCTTAACGCCATCGCACCAAAACGTAGCTTCTCCAAAAACTGCTTGAGTGCCCCTTTAAGTACATTCTACTTAAAGTACTACTTCAAGTAGGTTCAGAAAACTCTTTACTTGAGGTACATTTTCCGAGTATGTACCTGTACTTAAAGCAATCTTTTCTGCTACTTTTCGAGAAAAGGACAGCTCCCGACTTCAAAGTACATTTCCCAAGTTTGGTCTCGTTAAATTTGTATCACAAAATGATGCTTTGTCGACTACGAAGAAATACTGGGAGGGATATTGTACTCGGCAGAAACGCGAGTGGATCGACGCGTTGCTCAGTTGTTTTCTGAGGGTGGCTTTCCCTAGCTTTTCAAACTCTCGCTACTTCTCGCTCGGTCAAAGCAAGTGAGGGGGCTCAATATGGGGTCACCCAAGTCACCAGGCTCAATCTCAAATGGACCGTAAAAATCGACGACTGCACATAGCAATCTAAACTTTTCGTCAAAAATGTATTTCACAAGTCAATTTTTCTTGAAAAATTACAAAGCGTAGCTCTCGTCTGTAAAAAAAATTGACCGCATCCCCACGTGGTGAATGATGTTGATTGGGGTGAAGCTCTGGTGGTGCTTGTCTGCGCAGACGCTGAGCCGCAGCATGCCGAGCCTTTCGTTTGTTTTCATCCATGTCAGAAAGAGAATGTGTGGTATGGAACGTGGTTATATACGCATTTGAGCATTTGACCGCAGCGCTCTCTCGTCTATAAACGTTGAGCCAATGCATGCAAAGTTTAACGCGATTATATACGCATTTGACCGCAGCGCCCTCTCCTGTATAGACGTTGAGCGGCTACATGCAACGTTTCATCCATGACATCCCCAGCTCTTGAGTTACTACCACATCTCAGAGCCCCTACTCGTCCCGCAGTCGTGGCCGAGTGGTTATAGGCGATGGACTAGAAATCCATTGGGGTCTCCCCGCACAGATTCAAATCCTGTCGACTGCGCAAACATGTTTTTTTTCCATCATTTTTTTTATAATTATTTTTTTCATCTTTTTTTTTTTTCTTTTACACGAGCACGTGAGCTACGAGCGAGCACGAGCACTGGACGCGCGGACGGAAGGACATGGCTAGCCCCTAAGGAGCTTTGCCCCAAAAGTAGGGCCAAGAAACTTGCCAGAGTCTACGACGGGCGGCGACCCAGACGACCAAGTCGAGTAGCCGAGCGCGTTTGGCGCTCGTATTGATAGATGGCGTCGGGAGCAGCGTCGAAGGTGTAGCCGACCAGTGAAAGAAAGCAGACGACACGCAGATGAAATCCGTTGGCAGCAAAAGCGCCGTCGTTATGCAGATGCTTTTTTTTCCTTCAAATTTTCTTTTTATTGTCCGCGTTTATTTTTTAACCAAAGGCACATTTCAAAAAGATTATGTTCATCTTAATAAACCACGGTGGTCGCGAGCCGTCGCGATAAGGAGGTAGCACCATCTATCAATACGAACGCCAAACACGCCCCACTACTCAACTTAGTTGTCTGCGTTGCTGCCTGCCATAGAACCTGGCAAGTTTCTTGTCCAGTACAGAAAGGGAGCTACGCTTTTACAAGAAAAACCGACCTGTGAAATAGACCTTTGACGAAAAGTTTAGATTGCTATGTGCAGGCACTGTTTTTTACGGTCCATTTTAAATTGAGCCTGGTGACTTGGGTCACCCTATATATTAGGAGAGGACAATTAATCATGACGTAACACCTGAGGCTGCGCAGAAAAATGAAGGAACTTTCAATTCGTAGAAAAAGACAACAGAGGAGAGCGTCTCCATGTTTTGAGACATTCTCCTCTCTTGTCTTTTCCTTCAACCTGAAAATTCCTTCATTTTTCCCCACCACATCACGAATATTTACCCTCGCTCAGTACACTTTGTTTTTTCGTTAAGGAAAAACACTCCTCTACTAAAGGATTGCTTGTGGAAGCTACGGGGCTGCCGTCATGCTTTCTCCTAGTAAGTTTAACCCCCTTGGGTGCAACGAGCCAATGCAAGCGGAGCCAAATTCAGAAATTTAAAAATTTCAGAATTTGGCATTATTTCCTGAAATTACTACTCCGCGGCCACTTAATTTTATCCAATATTCGCAGCCATTTCTGACAATAAGTCATGAACCCCCGATTACCCTTGGGGTAATCGGGGTATCAGACCTACCAATGAAAAAAATCCCTGTATGAAAGGGCGTAATGAAATATTGTGTCAACAAGTACTTGTACTATACTTCGAAAGTACATTCTATTTATAGTACTTTACTTCCAGTGTACTTACTACTTTACTTAAGTACATTACCTCTCATTTCTACTTAGGGTACTTTGTAGATGTACTTCAACCGACACTGGGGCAGTTCACAAGCATCCTAACTTGGATGACGCTTGGGCATCTCGAGCACAAGTGCCTGTGCAGCTAAAGCTGGAGGCCAGGCATTCGAAAGAGGTGCCCTTCTCCCACGTTCGCTGTACAACGTGCCCTTAAAGCAGACTTGTACGTAGTTCAACCACTCTGCTCAAGTTACTGTGGTTTAACTACCTTTCTGAGTAGTTTAGTAACCTTCAATTACATTTTTATTTTGATAATTCCTAGTTTACTTTAATTACTTTTTTCCGAGTAACTTCTACTCAAATTACAAATTATTTTTTGAAGTTTAATGGTAGGTTGGCTGTTCAACGATAATTCCTGCACAAAACTAGATAAGATGTTGGAAGATCAGTAGTATTTGCAAAGAGGGGGAAGCATGTGGCGTAGGCGGGGGGGGGGAATGGTTAGGGGGGGTCCGAAAACCGCTTAAAGTTTTTGAGCCCCCCCCCCACTGCAACAAGCCTGCTACGAGACGCGGGGAGAGGACAGACACGTCGCAAGTGAGGCCCAGTAAATGCGGGATTAGCGCCAAAGGCTGGCATTTCTTTGTTTCCTGATGCTCAAGTTGACTTGATGTATTTAAAGGAAGGGTTTGTCCCCACTTCTCCCCGACGTAGAGAGTCCCTCCCCGAATTTCATGTCGGCAATTCGGGGCATTCGGCAATGTCGGCAATTCGGGGGGTCGACTCGACTTACAATTGACGGTCGATAGCATCGGCGACTGCCAGCAGCGTGTCTTGACACGTCCTCGCAATGAGAGCGACGCCGAGACATCGACCCCTAATGACGCGCCCAACCACTTGTCACGTTGCAGCTATTGCATTCACCTTCTACGACCAACCGCCGTGCCATTCGACGGCACGATGCTGTCGACGGCATTTGAGGCAGACGAGGACTCCACGTACCTCCGTCGACGCTGTCGCCGATGCCGTTGCGCTTGCGCCCCTGGGTGGCTCCCGCGAGTAGCAGGTACACGGGGTTGTGCAGGAAGGGCGAGGGGGCGGGCTCGACGCCCTCCCGCTGCCCGGAGGCGTTCTCTCCCCGCCCACTCGTGGGGCAGGAGGTCGGCCGCACGAGGGACCATCTTGGCCACCCCGTCCGACCGGCTGCGCTGGCTCTTCAGGCCCCGGCTCTCCCGCTTCAGGTAGCGTCGGCTGCGCCCTTTCGAGCCGCTCTCAGGGTCGCTGCGCGAGAGGTTAGTCCAACAATGGGCTTCTATCATTTTTTGTTTATCCTTGGGTATCGCGCTAACACACACTCCGTTTTGCTTTTTCCCGTCTTTTTGCCCGTAGTAACATTTCTTTCGGAGCCTGATAGCATTTCATATTCGATTTGGTACTCAGTTTATATTCAGTATTTGATTTGGTATTTTTAGTTAATGCAATATGTTATTCAATTTCTAGTAGATTATTCAATATTCACTTTAGATTCAAATAATAAATATTCGATTTCATAGTTGATTACTCAATATTTTATTTACGTTTGAGTAATTCGATAAGGTATTCAATTTATATATAATCAAATGAATATTAAATTTCATATTAGATTTATAGTCAACATTTGCTTGGATATTTTATTTATATTCAATGATATTAGATAATCGAGTTTCATTTTTCATACTTATTGTCTGAGAAAACAATTTATGCTTGGATACTTTTGAAGATGACTTAAACCAATTACTTTTTGCAGTAACTCTCATACTTTGAGACTTAAGGCACGAACAGCTCAGAGAAGCATTCTTCAACTTTTTCGGGCAGTGATAATTAAGTTTTCTTAACCGATGCTTTTAGCCCCTGTATATTTAAAGGCGTTAAAAGGCAATCACTTCGAAGCAATAGCAGTGAAATTTAGATTCAGGCAATAAAGGGCATTAATATTCTTAATAAAATTTTTAGGGGTGCGTGAATACCGAATAGTAGTTACTAAATATTGAATCGAATTAAGAAAAAAAGCTAAATACTGAATCAAGATATTGAATGGTAATTTCCAGGCACGTAGCCAAGATTTTGTTTCGGGGGGGGGGGGGGGGGGCCTATGACAAAAGGCTGTATGAGGGGAGGGGGAGAGGAGGCCCAGCAAAATGGAAGATTTAGGGGGGGGCCCGGCTAGTAATTTCATTTGTAGGAATTTTTCAAAGTGTGCTGCGAATGAGAATATCCTATGTGTAGAGATGCACCTGATGCAGAATATGCATCCGATGCGGAACGGAAGGTCAAAATGTATAAAAGTTTAAATGCAAATAAATGTTACAAACATTATCTACCGTAAGCCTTATAGAAAGCCTTACAGCCATGCATAGTTTTTTCCTCGTTAAAAGCAAGACCTAGCACCGCGACACGCCCTCTTTTTCTAGGCAGGATGCGCGCTCCACTTCTGGCCACCATGACAGGGGGATAGAAACACCGACTCTCCTATGTTCACCTCGTGCTTGGGTGGGTGCGAGACGAATCTTGGTTTACTAGCAACCAATTTCGTGGGAGCTACGCTCTCAAAATGTCCTAGTGCCATGCTTTTAAGTTGCCGATGCGTACCGGCACAAACAAAATGTTGCGAGTGAAGTTATTTCGATCATCTCGAGACGGGGGACGACCCTGACGCCGCCGAGCCAAGGCGATCACAGGACGGTGGCATTGGCAGATTGTGCTAGCCTGCTTCCATGTGCTGTCGACAGATGGGGCAACGTGACAAGGTCAAACATGCGGCTCTGGCGCCTCGATCGACCCATCTTCGTACAACGATGGGCCATTACGACACAATACAAATGGGTGATCTGGGTAAGACACCTGGAATACCGAAGCAATTGAGTGAAAACACAACGAAAAATATAGTCATCCGCCAGAAAATATGAGCGTGTGATTATCGGATGATCTGGCGGGCTAGTTGGTTGTTTATCATGAGGATATAGAGCGCAAAACAACAAGGAAGGACGAGGGAGCACTCCTTCTGTCTCCCTCGTCCTTCCTCCGTGTTATTTTTGTGCTGCATCTCCTCATGGTGTGGTTATCATTTACCGATATTACAGATCGTATTTGACCCGTATGGAGGTGTTCCGGGATATTTAAAGTTTGGATTCTGTACCCCTTTATTGAGGCGTAATTAAAACTTTCGAAGACTGTCCGCTAAAACCAAGACTCAGCTGGGTGAACCTTGCGGGAAGCTGGAGATGCATCTTGGGCGACCGGGGAGGTTGGTGCCCACCGCCAATGCCTCGCTGTTCACGAAGTAGTTGAACAAATTCAGGGATTTGTAGGTTTTAAGTCGTTGTCAAGTACAGTCAAACCTCGATATATCGAACTGCGCGGTGATGGTGAAATAGTTCGATATAGCCAGAATTGGATATATTAAATCACATCAAGAACGGTCAAAAACTTGTTAAAAGCGCGTGGCCGTCGCGCTCCGCGAAGGTGCAGACAGGCGTGCACATGCGCGCCGACCGACCGCAGAGGCGGGAGCAGCCGCGTGTCGTCTGCTACGGCGCGCTGCCGTGCCAGCTCAGCTTGCGGGAGCTGAGAAATCTCGCACTCGAAGGCTGAATTAAAATATCGAACTCCGTCACCCCAAACAGCCCGCGCTTTTTTGACAGGCGGCGAGCTTTCCCGCAACGCGCTCTGTGTTGCGGGAAAGCAAACCTCAGCATCGTCTTCGCTTCCCGCAACACTCTCGTCAACACCGAGGTGTTGCGAAAACCTCGTCGCCTGTCAAAAGAGCGCAGGCTGTTGCGAAGACGTTGCCGAGGTTTGCTTTCCGCAACACCGGTGTTGCGGGAAAGCTCGCCGCCTGTCAAAAGAGCGCGGGCTGTTGCGAAGATGTCGCGAGAGTTTGCTTTTCCCGCAACATAGAGGGTGCTGCGGGAAAGCTCGCCGCCTGTCAAAAGAGCCGGGCTGTTGCGAAGATGTCGCCGAGGTTTGCTTTCCCGCAACATAGAGGGTGCTGCGGGAAAGCTCGCCGCCTGTCAAAAGAGCGCGGGCTGTTGCGAAGATGTCGCCGAGGTTTGCTTTCCCGCAACATAGAGGGTGCTGCGGGAAAGCTCGCCGCCTGTCAAAAGAGCGCGGGCTGTTGCGAAGATGTCGCCGAGGTTTGCATTCCCGCAACATAGAGGGTGCTGCGGGAAAGCTCGCCGCCTGTCAAAAGAGCGCGGGCTGTTGCGAAGATGTCGCCGAGGTTTGCTTTCCGCAACATAGAGGTGCTGCGGGAAAGCTCGCCGCCTGTCAAAAGAGCGCGGGCTGTTGCGAAGATGTCGCCGGGTTTGCTTTCCCGCAACATAGAGGGTGCTGCGGAAGCTCGCCGCCTGTCAAAAGAGCGCGGGCTGTTAGGGGTGGCGGAGTTCGATATATCCATTTTATGCCCGACCCCGTTCGAAATAAAAAATAAAAAATGCATGCGATTTTTTGCATGATATAGAAAGCGTTCGATATAGGCAATAATTCTATATATCCGTGTTCGATATATCGAGGTTTGACTGTATATGTACCAGGCCAGTCGAATAAGTAGTCCTGAGGATGTGCCCACGATACCTTCGGCAAATTTGTAATTTCTTTAAGGAACAAGTGCGCTTTCTTTCACCCAAGGGAGCAGGAAGGTACGTCGATCCCGTATAAGTAAATTTTACGAGGTACTGCAGTTAGCACTCGACGGTGAGACTTTTAAAGAACTCTCTCCTTACTCACTGCAGGTCCTCAAAACCCATAGAGTTATTATAATGTACACTATAGGTTCGTCGTCGTCTGTGTCCTCTGCTTGAAAGACTTGTTTTCCAACATTACTCGCATTACACGAAATCCCACTTTGGCAGTATCCAGTGGCTTTGTGTAATGTTGGATGGTTTTAGAAACTTTCATTGCGCTTACCCACTTACTTCACGAATCCCTCGTGGCAGTTGTCAGTGGCATCCGCAACGCCAACCATGACGGCCATGAGAATTAACCACGTCGCACCTCTGTTTTTTGGATGTGTGAGGGCACCATTCCACATGTGTCGACGCAACCGTGTTACGAGCTGTACGCTCGTTTCTTTGCACATTGTGGGCCAAAAATATTACTTTTCTTTTCGTGATCTTGCAGTCGTCGATTCCTGTGAGCGTGCCAAGTGTGTTCTACATCCACACTTCAATTTGAAACGAGGGGCAAAATTAGGCGTGACAAGGAATTCCCCGACTCCCAAGAATTTGTATCTGCAAGCGGCGCAAATGAGATGTTTTGGTTGCGATTCAAGATTAGATTGTGTCACGATCGTGATTAAATCTGCGTGCACAAGGTTTGTGGCATTCATTACTTTTTTGCCTAGCCTGGGGAGGACCGAGAGGCATTTCTCGCATGGTCTGTCCAACATCACTGCGCTAACATCAGGAGAAAAAACAGCCCTATTATCAGCTCCGTGCCGACCGTGCGTCCCCCTTTTGATGAATATACTGAATATTCGAGTGACCGAATACTAGGAATTCGATTTGCGAATCGAAATATTCGTGGAACTTATTATTCGATTAGTATACTTGGGTATTCGCTCACCCCTGATATTTTTATATGTTGCAGCGTATACCACACAAAAGACAATGCTTCTTATTTGCAAGTTCACAGATGTTTGCTAGTTTTGAAGAATGCTAATAGGGATGGGGTTCTGACAACTGTTGTCTGCCACATACTTGAATTGCGTTCGAACAGAATATTTTTTAGAATAATGTAGCCTTTTAAAGACTATAAATAGTTTCAAGCTTTGTACAAACATGCCTCTACAGAAACTTACACCTTCCAATTTGTTTCAGAGTAGAGTTTTTAGAGTATCACATTCAAACTGATGTCACATAAAACACGTGTCATTGCCTTCCAAACAATCCGATTCTTTTTATTAATTGTTTATACTGATAAAGTGTGGAAAACAACAAGTTCTCAAATTTTGTAGTTTAGCATGCTATTAAAAAAAAAATAAGAAGACATTTTGTCATTCTTTTATTGCTTCGCCTTACATTCTTTAGATGCCCTTCTATTAGCCTGCACATATTTCATGGCGAGTAAACTAGCAGTTTCCGAGTGCCAAGACTCCAAATAAACTACATAACCTGAACTAGCGACAACGGCTTTTCGACACTTGCCGTCCGTGCCAAATGTCACTCCAAATATGGAGTAAAAGTGAATCGGGATGGTGCTTACCTGTCCAGACGGCACAAGGCGATCCCATTCTGCGGAGGGTGAACTGCGAGAGAAGACAGCCGAGATTAACCAGAGCCCAGCAGGCCACGCGCGGGGGAACAATCCTTCATGCATTTTCTGAGAATGTGCGAGACATTTTGTCGAAAAGACCACAATCCCCTTTGAAATGAGGATCAACGACAAATTTCTCATTTCCCGTCGTAACCGAAATTTCATCGGGCCTATCGATCGTTTTTGTTACGGTGAAAAACCGCTCAAACAAGCTATGGCAGCCCCTCTTTATAAGGAAATTGCTCTTTTCAAATTATTGTATCGTTCGAAGTTGAACGCAGCCCCGACCGAAATGCACATAGTATTTTCAACCAGATTATGACCGTCTACCTGTGCGCTGGTTCGAAGTTGAACGCAGTCCCGACCGAAATGCACATATTTTCAACCGGATTATGACAGTCTACCTGTGCGCTGAGTACGTGATTATTGAAAGCATATCGGCGGCCGACCACGATCACAACGAAGGCCAAGGAGTAGCTGCAGAAAGCAGGCAAGTCTACATGGAGGTGTTTATACAAAGTCACTTTGATCTGCGACAAAAAAAGGTGACCGGCCACAGTACCCGAGGAATTCAATATCTCGGCAATCCCAGCATTGACGCTATAATCTTGCAGAATGAGTCACATGTGCTCGATCGGTTCGAGAAGAGTTTCTCGAGCGAAGAAAAGTGTGACTTGAAGTTCAAAGACTGCCCTTTGGGTGGGGTTTCTTGGGCTTACTGATACGAGTGTGCAGAAAATAAGTTGAACCGGACGTTGTAGCTCCTGCTGCAGATTCTGAGATTGTAGAACTTGCGTGCTGCCACGGTGAGGACTAAGAAATGTGGGACGGGGCACGTCGAGAAATACCAACGACTGCAGAGACACAAAGCAACCTCCTTAGGAACAGAGGGAATGCAGCAGCAGTCACAGTTATCTCGCGACGCCTTAAGTAACTCGCGATGGCATTACCGAACGCCCGAGAAAATTTCTTGCCAAAAGCGATGCGCTTTTTTATTCACTCCTCGGTAAAAATGTTGCAAGTTTTTTTATCTCCCGAGGTTTGTTCCATTAAATGTATGCTTTAAGCTCCCGCAGCGTTTCCGTCCTGTCTTAAGGCTGCCGCCAACAATTTTGGCTTCCCACTTTTATCAAATTAACAGTTATATCGACTTATATCGTCCCAAATATTTTGCTGTCCCAGAAAAACCCATTGTGTCCAACGCATTTAGTGAACTTTCCCTAAAGGCCGACCTACAGATTCCTCTTCTGCCGGGCAGAAAACCGGTTCCAAGTTTCCTTCTCTCTATTCCCTCTCTCCTCTCCCCACAGGAGCGGGTCTCCGAGCTGCTCCACGCAGAAATGAGGAGGGTCTCCTTTTTCTCGAGATGGTAAGGAAGGATTGAGGGAGAGTTTCCTCCTTTCTGGATGTTGGTCGGCCTTTAAGCAAATTTTTTCTTCTCGAAGTTGGTTCGAATGGTATTTCACTGTAGTACAGGGCATACTGTTTCCTGTTTTCTGTGCTAGAAGGACAGCAGAGATAAGCGCACACACTGAATGGTGTTACTCGGATGAATCCTGGCACGAAAGAGGCACCAGGAAAGGATGTCAACATATTTTTCAGACTAAGGCAGGTTCATGCATTCGGTTGCGACCGAGAGTGTGCAATTTTGCCGTCTCTTACGACGTGAGAACACGGTGGCGCCATCTAAAGGGTGGATTTCCATCTAGTATACCATCCTTCACCGTGGGCTTGAAAGAACTTCACGCTATAAACAAGCATTTTACATAGGGATTGCCGATAGTGCAAGACCTTCAATCTAACGATATGCCACCTTACAGATGGTGCCAGTGTTTCGTAAGAGAGAGTCTCTATTGCAGAGAGTCTATGGTTTATGGGCCGCGTTTGCAATACGAGGCTCCGAAGATGTGACCAATGCGTTGATCGTCTGCTATCGTCCTCGCGACGATGCAGCGCGTGTGCTCTCGCAATAATCCCTGCAGGAAGCGTATACCATTAAACTGGCTCCCCATGGTTTTCAATCTCTCTAATGAGAGTCTAGAAAGAGAGGGCCCAACAGACACCGGGGAAATGTGGATACAAGTGCGCCGCGCGCCGCATTGTCGGGTGGCAAGAAGCGGCAGCGTTTGCAGACACGCTTTCGTCACCTCCTTGCGGCTCGCACCGCAAACGTGGCCTCTCCGTGACCAAGCAGTTGCAAAGTCTCTCTAAAGAGAGGCCACAAGACTCGCAACTAAGTTGCAGTCAGACGCGAGCGTGCAAAGTGGCTTTTACGTGCCGCAAGACTACCGAGGATAGAACCAAACGGCGACCGTACCTTCCTCGCACAGGCCACTGTCTTCCCCGACGTCCTTGTTGTTGTTACCCCCGCTGATGTTGAGGACGTTGTTGATGTTGTTTGTACCGTTGTTGTTCAGGTGACGGTGCTCCGCAGGGTTCTGCACCGCGTCCACGGTTCCATTGCGGTGCAGCTGGAACGCCGTTTCCGCCGTCGCTGTACTGCGTCTGCCAACGAGAAATGGGCACGTTTTGGAGTAGCCCAGGGTCGCGAGGCACCGCCTCACCGGACAGGAAAAAAACAGCGAACGCCCGGACACATCTTCACACCCGTTCGCCTTACTGATGCTTAGGGCGAGACCTCAGTCTCGAAAATTGGCAGCGACGTTCACCTTCCTAAGTCTTCTACTGCCTAAAATGCATTAGAAGATACTCGTCATTTGCACTGAATATAACGCGAGGGCAGATCTTGATGCCCTTAAAAAAAGAAAAAAAAAGGTTTATTACTATTATAATGCGAACGCAAGGCCGCGTCAATTTCTCGCACTCGGGGGCATAGCAGAAGTGAAAAGTCAATGGAAATAGAAGAAATGTCAGTTTGTGTTTTGACTGCACTCATCCTCACTGCTCAAGTCCTTCCGTTTACAATCCACTTGGCGACTACGCAGGTAAGCCGCAGCACTGCACCGCTTGTCTGGTCGTTCCTTTTCTTCGGAGCGAGCTCCTCGGCAGGCCACAATCCAAACAAGGCACGAAGCAGAAGCACCAACACACGCGCCCAAAAAGTGGTCCCTCGATTTCCGCCTGATGACGTCATAGAAGTGTCATGCTGTCGCTGGTCGCGACCCTGGCGGTGTCCCAGTAGCTGGTGGATATGGCAGACGCCTATCCTGCTGCAGGTCGCCCCCCACTGTGACAGTCCCACGGAAGCTACAGCAGCCGGAAGTTGGGACGCCTGGGCGCCGTGGCGACAGCGACACTCGCGTTCGCTTGCGCTTTCGCCAGCATTTCTACGGCCAACCGCCAGGATTGCGAGCAGTCAACAGCATGACACTCCGGCTTCTGTGACGTCATTTGTTGCCACTTGGGGACCACTTTTGATGTATGGGCGGGATAGGACGCTGAACACACCAGTTGGAGACGCGTTCCAGGCACCATAGTTTGGCTTGTGTTGACTTGACTTGGCCTGGCTTTGCTTGGCTTGGCTCGAATGGCTAGTGCCCGCATTCTCGCATAACGCGTGGCGCTAGTTTCTGCGGCGTGCGCAGCGCTTGTACAAACACAAATGCGATATATGAACAAAATGTAAGGGCGCAAACGAGCTGGTGTACATTGCACATGGTTGAAAAAACCCCGAGACTGCGGGTAAACGACACAACACAAAAAAGTCTCTAACACAGCTGAAATTTTTATTTTCCGAAACCTGGTTATATAGGCACTTCGATACAAAAGAAAAAAAGGGGAGAGGGTGAGAACCCCAAAGAATGCCACTTTCCACCAACGTAACCTCTGACAAAACAACAATGACAACGGACTCTGCGTCATGCACTTCTCTTATCTCTGACCCCCCCGCTTCCCGACCGCCAAACACACTGATAACCCCAAGCCCAGTAACACACATACAAAAAGAAAAGAAAAGAACGACCCATTGTTCCCTCTACCCGAAAACCTACAGACATAAACCTTGAAGGTCAGAACTTTTCACAGCCTAAGAAAACGGCGAAGTTCGTTGTCTAACCCAAACGACGGCTTATTAACTGCGTTCCCGTGACCTAATATTGCTAACGACTCTTTTATCAACCGCTTGTGGTCATCTTTTTCCCGCAACTCTACTGAAGTTAAATGCCACAATGGTACACTAGTTCTCTACATTCGATCACATGTTTTGACACTTCGGAGTACGGGTCTTTTTTCTTTATACAACGTTTGTGCTCCACAACGCTCATTTATCAGTTTAGTTTGTCCATAAGCCATAATCGCGAAGGGTTTAATGTTGGCACTGCCTTTTCTACAGACTATAGATTGAGCCGTTTGACCCCTTTTGCCTCGACTGTTTCAGGTTGCGCGATAAAACACAGAGAAAGGGATGTGGAATGTTCGTCGTGTGTCATTTACAAGATACCTTTTGATTGTGGCCTTTGTTATATTGGACAAACTAAACGGTGTATAAATGAGCGGTTGACGGAGCACAAACGTTGTATAAAGAAAAAGACCCGTACTCCGAAGTGTCAAAACATGTGATCGAATGTAGGAACTGTGTACCATTGTGGCATTTAGCCTCAGTAGGGTTGCAGGAAAAGCGATGACCACAAAGCGGTGATCATAAAATTAAAGGTGCTAGGTCCTGAGAGCACTATTATCCGAGCAATATTACATTTAATACCTCATTTCGCTCCGAGAGCACGGATTGTTGACTAATGCCAGAAGGTTTACCTCATATATCTATTCTCAGAGTCAATTGCGACTGTCACACGCGACGCCTACATCCGCTACGTTTGGTGCATCACTCTGTCCTCTAGGAGACTTTCCAGGAAAGGATAAAAGTGTTATACTTTGGAGTGCAGTCTTTATTTTATTCAGAACGTTTTTCGAATAACTGTAAAAAATAGACGTATATTGAAACATGTTAGGTTTATTCTACATATAAGAGGCAAATGTTCACAGAAACAGTCTGTAAGTCAGCGTAACTGAGTTAACTAAAGCGACGTTGATATAACCAAACCCGTATTAAAAGGAGGTTATTTAAGTTTTCGTTTTGTGTAAACCGCTTAATTTGGCAAATATTAACATTTTTAAGTTATAACCAACGGAGCCTAAATACTAAAATAATTTAATGTTTACAGCGAATTTCGAACGTAGTTTCGCAAAAAAGTAAAAGCTACCGTTTTCCGGGTTTTGCTCTGAAAAGGTACTCTGAGCTTTTTTATGCATAATATAACATTTGCATTGAAAGCGCAACAAATTATATACAAAGAGTGTATAACCAGAGATAAGCTTAGGAAGGAGAGCATTTAGGACATAGAAGGACTGTGACTGTTGTATCTGACATTCTCTGCTAACCCAGCGCCCGAACTAAACGTTTGTAGCGGGGCACGATCGTGTTCCATCAATGTTTTAATTAATCAGTAGCGGCATTCATAACAACACACTTTTATATAAATAGTTATCTCCGCAGCAATGAGTTCACAGACCTTAATGGTCATGAATCTTCATTTGCATGATTGTTAGTGGACAAACATTTTTATTTCAGCAAGTTTTTAATTCACAGTTTTACAATGCACACAATACACAAAAAACACTTTTCGCGGTCATAAACAAAATATAGACTGCCACACCCTATACCTTTTTGGGGACCTTTATCTGATGCTCTAGGATTGCGTTTTTGGGTCTCTTAAAATAATCGGCGTCCTACATCATTCGTAAATTTTAATTTATATTCTGAACTGAAATCCATATTCCTATGGACTTATGCATACTTCAGGTTTAAGTCTGCATTGCATAAGCAGATACTAAAATTAAAGGCCGGACTTGACACATTTAATTTTTCGTTACGAGACTTCCTGACAGTTGTCTTCGAGATATCTTCAGGATGCCTCATTTCGCTCCGAGAGCGCGGATTGTTGACTAATGCCAGAAGGTTTACCTCATATATCTATTCTCAGATTCAATTGCGACTGTCACACGCGACGCCTGCATCCGCTACGTTTGGTGCGTCACTCTGGCCTCTAGGAGACTTTCCAGGAAAGGAAAAAAGTGTTATACTTTGGAGTGCAGTCTTTATTTTATTCAGAACGTTTTTCGAATAACTGTAAAAAATAGACGTATATTGAAACATGTTAGGTTGATTCTACATATAAGAAGCAAATGTTCACAGAAACAGTCTGTAAGTTTGGTTTAAGCATGGTTATTTTCTGTACTTTGATCATCCCTCGGTAATGGCTTATGCAGCTCCTGCATTATAGATGTAGCTGCTTTTGCGCTTCTCCGTTCCAGTCAATCAGTGAACACGCAACATATTCTTGTGGTGTTACACACTTGTCGAGACGTATCACATTCTTTGAGAGCCGTGCGGCATTAGCACAGTCACCAAATACTTTAGTTTCTCGTTAACATTTTATGTGTAGTAACATAGCCCTTAGCAAACAATACTATACTTCAAATACATTTTAAATACATTTCACACACGTATAATTCCTTTTTTTCTGTCCGCATTCGAAATGAATTTTGATACACTTAAATGTATTCCGTATGCGTCAAAAATATGGAAAAAAACTGCATTCAAACGTGTATAAAAATATACCTTTTTTATTAACAACCTTATTTTAAATGCATTTTTAATGCACTAACAGCATTTAGGTGGTTTAGTTTTTCTTTTTTTCATGTTTTTATTGTTATTTTGGTAGTTTTTATGCAAATCTCGTTTTCATTAAAAAATATATCTGAAATGCATTTGTAATGTACCAGGATAATAACTATGCACTTATGTGCATTTGAGGTGTGCTTAGAGAATACATTTAATACACAAATTTCCAGTGTGCAATAGAAGTATTTCAGAAATATATGTTTATTTGAAAGCAAAAAACTGAAGGGCGTATTCTTAGTACACGTAGTGTATTTGTAAATGCAAGGTACACCTAAAATACATCCGAAATGCATACTGACATATTTAAAACGTATTCGTTTTTGCTAAGGGTAAGCTTGGCTGCTTCTGAGCCACTAAATCCCAGTCACTCATTCAATCCATCAATGCAGAACACATCATTCCTGGTATTGCCAACTTGTAATTAGCTATCGAATTCATTAAGAACAAGGTGATCTACTGATTAGCAGGGAATGTGCGTGGTAATCAGTTCTTTCGACTTCTTTGTTGGTCAACGGCAGTTCTTGCGTTTGCTTTCGAACCTGAACGTTTTCATGGACACTGGTTTCTTCTGACACAAAGTTTCCTGGCGTTCCTGAAGAAGCCTTTGTCGCAGTAGCATCCGGTAACGCAGTCGTACGAGCAGCCTGGACCCACGACCGGCTTCTGACAGGTGGCTTCGGCGCACGTGCTGCTGACGCATTGTTTAAACGCCTCACCGGGACCACACTTTTTTGGTCGGGGAGGGAGGCGCCCTGCAAAAAGGCGCATTGGAAGTTAATTTATTTTCAGCATGGCTATGGATAACGCTTATTTCGAACAGTCAGGCGCAATCCAGATCTTCTAATATTTTGTGCTGAATGGCGCTAAAATGTGCAACTTTGATGTGACACAACCAAATCCGCCACGGTATTATGTTATTTGTGGATTTGTTTTAAAATTCACTGTAACTTCCTTCCTCTTAATGCCAAAACAAAACAAAAAATCCCGTGCAAAAAAAAAAAGAAAGAAGAAATTAAGTTTATTTTTTTGTTTTGCTAGCTTTATTTTATCTGCACATTCTACTTTTAAGAGCAATATAATCAAAAGAACAGTCGGAGGAAATGTTTGGAGAAAAACTGTCTGACTAACTTGCGGTGACCCGAAAAATCGCTAGTTTCCGCAAATTTCGGTTATCTTCGAGAGGCTGTCGCACAGACAGCAGCACTTTCTGCGTTTCTCCGATTCGATTTGAGGCAAACGACAGTAAAGTGCGCGATTTTCACGTAAGCGCATGTTTCAAGAACGCTGTGCAAATGCAAGCAGAAAAACCTGGGCGGAGAACGTGAGCGGAAAAATGTTTACCGCGGTCTGCTAAGCCCGTTCACGGTAACGCCGATTGTTTTGACGCCATCGATGCTCTGTTCACGTTTGTCAGTGCTTCGGTAAACACTATCGATACCTTTAAAAACAAATGCAGAACACCTGACTATGGCTCTGCGAGTTCAGTGAAGTGCGACATCTGCGCATACATTACTTGTGAAAGGTGCAATCTGCCTCGCTTGCCGCGTGTGCTGGCTGATTCTCTACGCGTCCGGGATTTGGCTGGGAAAAACAAGGAATTTGCATCGTGCCTCAAACTACATTGAGAAGAGCATGTGCCCCAAGTGGATTCTTCCTTTCGACGTTTTCGTCGAAACGTGTTACATCAAATGGAGACGTATAAGCGCAAAGCGAAGCTACGGCACCGAGAGCTCGCACGAGATTTTCCGCCAACTTGAACGCTGTAACCTTCTGCGCTTCTGCACGATCTTCAACCTGCAGGCAGCAATGCATCTCACTTTCTCCACCGGACAGAATGTTCATGCCCATGTGCGAAAACTGTCAACCGAAACCTCGGGAAGACTGAAATGCTGACATGGTAGGAATAGAATAATGTTGCTGATGACCGACGGCACACTGTAAACTCTAAAAAAAGAGGTGTATTCTAACTCCCTTTGTCCCATATAATACACCCCAAATCTTCATTTTGACGTAGAGTGCACTGGCGTCAACGTGGCGGTAATAACTTCCACGAGAGGCTTGACAGCCGTGTGGTACAACTTATTAAAATAGTAGTTAATGTACGTGTGATTGACTACAAAAAAAAATAATTGGGGTTTTCTTGGCCTTACCGAAAACCTCAGTGGTTTCTTTATGTGGTCTATGATACGTACTTTAGCTATTTAATGAGTTATATCGCACTGTTATCCAGCCCCTCGCAAAATTTGGAGGCGTCTGTTCGACTATAGTGCGCTCTAGGTCGAACTGAAGTTTTGGGGTGCATTATATGGGACACAAGGGTGTAGGTGATACCCTTTTTTTAGAATGTACAAGAGGGGTTCGAAAGGTCACAAAATACATTGTGGGTCGATGATTTTGACTTTGAATATTTCCTGGATACACTGCCTACGTTCTTGTCATATTTCATGTAACTGCAGTCGATCTGAATTTTGAAATGCATTTTTCTTGCTTTGCAGCTTTGCGTTGTTTTTACAGTTCGCGCACTCATTGATTTGTACCCTGCAACCATAATAAAAAAATATTGTACTATCTTGTGAATATAAGGAGTGGCGACATCTATTTTGAAGTGCAATATAATAATTAGCTTTTTTTGCCAATTTTACCTAATTTCAAAAGTGCTTCCAAAATGTGGATTTTATGAAAACTTTATTTTACTTTTCTAGATTAAAAAAGGATTTTCAGCTTTTGATTAGATACAGGCACTCTCCACTTCATGGGTAACAAAATAAGATATTGCACCATGCTCCTTATAAGACAAAATACTTCTGCCTAGATGTTTGCACAGGAAACCCTTTCTCTGTAATTGGTTCTGCCTCTTACACAGAAGTATAGAAGCTACATTAAAAATATAAATTGTATTGAAAATACAAGTAGAAACCTCATAATTAGCTGACGTTTCCTTGTCAGAGGGCAAATATTTAAAAGAAATTGTATCCAACTTGCATCTCCCTTCTAAATTAACAAAAGCAAGTATTAGCTGACAGCGTATTGACCTGTAATGGCAGCAACTTTTAACAGGCTGATGCATCATGGGACGCACCAGAAACTTTAAAGAACCAAGATAAAGCAGCCCAGTCTGAATCAAAATAGGAAAGGAAAATGCAAAAAACAGTTTATTATATTAAACTCATTCCTAATTCCTAAAGTACTGCTTAAAGGGTCCGTCGAACGACATTGGGTTGGAACCTTCATTTTTTTCCTTTTTTCATACACTTACTGGCACTATATGCTCCGTTTCTTCTTATGATGGACCGTTGCGGAGGCTACGGAGCATCTCAGCCAATCCAGTGCAGTGAACGTATCACGTGAGGCTGCGCCCATCTCTAAGGTCACGTGACACGCTCGCGGTATTGGAATAGCTTCGATGGTTTAGTAAAGTGCACTCCGGTCCATCGTAAGGTAAACCGGAGTATATAGAGTGATCCAAGTATACTCAAACGGAACGAACGCTACTGACCAAAACGCTTCTTTGTGGAGATGCTATTCTAAGAATAAATCGCAGCCTTTTTCTTTCAGTTTCTTATTTTCTTTTAAAATATATATGATGTAGTTATTGGTACTGCAATATTTGCGTTTTAGCGGGGTTACCCAGAAATAAGGATAGTCAACTGCGGCTCATATAATTGCACACCTGGACTGGGAGCACCCTCAAGTTCGGCCAATGATAATCAATGCCTCAACGAGCATTCGGAAAGTGACTCGCGCCTTTAATGACTGCAATGACGGGAGAGTAAGTATGACGCGTGTATTTATAGGTTGTAAGTGTTACGCATTATTCTAAGCGAAATCTTTTTTTTTTAAAGTTAAGATACCATTATTCTGCATTTTTAAGAGTTGATGGCCAGAAGTATATCTTGCTGTAAAAAACTACCAATCTTTGTCGCCCTCTATTGGTTTTTTCTTCTAAAGCGAATTTATTTATACAGTTTTGTGATTTATGTGCACTCCATAAAAGCTTCTTAACACCAAGTTACTCTCAAAAGGAAACACGATGTCTAAGAGGCTGGTCAGTAAATGTAAACTGTCATTTGTGCCGGAACAAGAGGGTAGGCTGAGCCTTGCTATACCTTATTAAGGGACTAGGCGTGCCAGCTAGGGTATGCTCACGTACACAGCTACAAGGTTCCCTTGAGCATGTTGGCATATCCAATCCAAGCGACGTTCACGTAACTGCTTTGTCATTACATATTGTACAGTAAATTTGAAATGCTTCAACGCCTATCTCGGACAACTAAGCAATACATTAATCTACGCCAACGAATCCGAAACAAATTAACTAATGAATGACGGAGCGAAATTAATGCGACCAGTAATCTCAAATACTCTGTTAATGTACTGTAAATTTTAGTGTGTTTCTAATGTTCGTTATAGATATTCACGATAAAAGCTACGATCTCTTTTCGATCACCAAAATATTACGCGCAAAAATACAGTTGTTTAGTCAAATGCTGAAACAATTAACCTTTCATTAAAACTCGATACCAGTATTAGCGCATTTAAATATATAGCCTTAGAATATAAATTCGGTTACTAAAGCCTTGTTGGAAAGGTTGTCTTGTGGCATACTATTTTCCTTAAAAATAGTCCATACCTTGTGCAGCGGCGTAGGCAACAGCGACGATGAGTGAAAGGAGTAAAGCTTGAAGAACGATGGACCTCATGATGATTCCTTTTCGGTGACCGTTTGCGTTCCTGCTGCTTTAAAGACTGGTCTTTTTATACAGGGGAGAGCGAACCCACTTCAAGGTGAGTTTGGCTTACTTACCTGCACTTGTAAAGCTGTTCTTCGACGCGAAAGTCCCACACGTGTCTTTCCATTTATCACCGGACGCCACTGCGTCAAGGGCGATTGAGAGTGATAGCGTGAGAGCACTGACGTTAGTAACTTGCAGACGAACGTACTGCACAAGACATAAATCAGTATTCCGCTGGTTTGTGTACGGGTAAGTTGTTTTCTTGGACGAGTTATGCTTAATGTCGTTATATCTTTTTATAGTCGCCAGCACTTGCCACTAGAACACTTGAATGCAGGAACATAAGTAGAGGCGCGTTAGGGAGCAGCCTAAGAGACCTCTGAGGAAGAGATTAGTTCAGCATATCACCATTATGTCGCAGCAGCAAGTGAAGCGAAAAAGCTGGCCGGATTTCAGTGTGTTGTGTCCTTTATAAAGTGAAGCGGTTGCGCTTGCAAGTGAGATGTGCCAGTTTATATTAATTCAGTGTGTTTGACAATGATTGCTACCCTACATTTGGTACTACGAATAATCATCGTTATTTTCTTCCAGGTTTATACTACGTTTAGCAAATACAAACGCAGTCTGAAACGATTGCGCCCAAAAAGACCCCGTTTAGCTTGATTTCATAGAGAAAGAAATGTGAATCGCAAAAGCCGGTGTTTTTTTATTTAGAACAAATCGCAAAATGTTTTTCAGTGTTTCAACTTCCCACATCCTTCCGATAACACTAGACAGCGAAGTCCTAAATTTTAATACATAAGTCGCGTAAAAAAAAAAAGAAAACTCGATTTCGAAAACAAGTTGTTTATAATCGCGGAACAATTCTCTTCTTACATAAAAAAATATATTGTTAAAAGGTTACACATTGCAAGCAAACAAAACGCATTCATCTCCGGTGATATTCTCAGTTTAAAATTGTGTTGTGACCCCGTATACAAAGACAATAAATAACGCCATGTTTAAGTATAAGGAAGAAATTCTCTTGCGCTACAAATTACAAAGGTAATAAAAATAAGTATGAGCAATCCTTGGATGATGACTAGATCACTCCAGCTCTTGAGGTATTAGATTATGGGGGGATACCTACACATTTGTTCTTTATTTAATCAAATAATTGCTGATGAGCCGGAATTATATTACCGGGCGGGCAATATATTCTACTTAAATAATAAAGGAAGCGAGAACGGAAAACAAATTTCTTTTGAACGTTTTCACAGTAAGAGATTGGTCTGCCCTTGGAAATCATAACAGAGGTTTTACGCCTTGAATCAGACATTTATTTCATGAAGTACGACTCGCTAAATTGCGGTATTTCTATATGTAATACGGCTAAGAGTGTGTCCGCAAGGACTGCGAATTGTATTTTTTGGTAGTGGAAGATACCAGTTTGCAAACTATTTTCTTCTTAACAATTTAGTTACTCATCTATCGCTGATTATTTGTTTTTAAATAATTTTATTCTTTCCGTGTCTGCCAATTTGACGAACGAAGGTAGCAGAAATATTTTGTAAGCGACACTGTTTCAAATATCCTCCTTTTCCACCTTTCATTTTTGCACTGGTTCCAAACAACTTAAATTTAATGCAATCATTTATTCATTCATTCTGGATAACCTGTCATGTGTAGGTTTATTCCATTATAACTTTTGTAATAAGGTCATTTGGCTCCCGCCATGTGGATACAAACGCAATCACAGGGGAAAATGCCTAAGGACAACCTAATCATTGACGGCTCGCAACTGTGAACTAGAATTGAATGATTAATAAGCTAGTTTTTTTCAAGAGATCAGTAATTGTAACATAAC
Organism: Ixodes ricinus; assembly: GCA_037355805.1. Taxonomy (NCBI): domain Eukaryota; kingdom Metazoa; phylum Arthropoda; class Arachnida; order Ixodida; family Ixodidae; genus Ixodes; species Ixodes ricinus. Next base: position 40,687 of record JAZHYW010011733.1, read on the forward strand.
AATGGGCGAGAGATGACATCTGAGGGTGTCAGATACAAAAAGGGAGCATTTGCTAAAATTAGACGTGGAAAAAGTGCCGATTTGTACGTTGTAAACTCGCTCCTGTTGCCTTAATTTTTGGCTCAACTACTTTTATATGTCTATTTAACTTTAAATATTGTGCGAACGGCATGATACATTTCACAATTATTCTGGTTTTATTACAACTCTTAAACTTGTTTCAAATATATTTATCTAGTATTTTATTTATTTTCATTTATACACTTGTTATCTTAACTGCTAAGTCCGTGATGGCAGAATTTACTGAGTCATCGCGAGTGTGCCGTCGATGACACATTTTATTGTGACAATCAACACCACCGCGACTCGGACCTCGGAGGTTCTAGATGGTCACTTCAAACATAGTAATATTGAAAGAGTACCACATATTGCGGTACGTCAACTTGGGAAGCGATACGCTATCTACAGCGATCATCTGAAATGCGGGGAGACACAAAAGCACAGAAAAGAACACACCCTCCGTTTTGGGCTATAAAGAGCTTGTAGCACGATAGACACTGGATTGAATACAAAACGGTTGTTGACACACTGCGTATGGCATCGCTCTCTTTTAATTGCCTATTTTTTTATTGCTGTAACAATTGGGTGTCATTTGCGGGTCACTCGTTGGAATTAACATCTAGTTCCAAAGTCCGTGCTGCTGAACCTTCGGGGCATTCATCTTTGGTGACGCAGCCTTCTTCGCCATTGCGGAAGAACCCTATTTCGCAGTAAGGAGAAAAACAACGTTTTTAGAAATAGAGTAATCATTTATTTGACATGTGACGTGTCTGAATGCGCGTCTGAACATGTGACGTGTCTGAATGCGCAGCAATGCGCTGCACAATGAGACCCCCGAAATCACCCGATTATTATCGCTGTTCTTTGAGGCCCTGTTTTATTCCGAATTGCCGAGTGCAATCATCCTTGGCGTACATTTTTCCTAAGTGGGTGTTGTTCGCCTTTGCCTTAAAGAGAGCTGAGTGAACGCCTGCGAATTGAATTCACGCGTTCACAGAGCGACCGGAAGTGACTTAATTATACTGGATTCAAGGATCAAACGAATACTTGCTTCTGCCTTCATTGTGAGATTTCCTGTTAGCTCATTCGGGAAGTAGAGCGACCGGTTCGGTTATTCCTACCTAAACTTAACGCTCAAATGCACATAAGGATGTCGTATTTAGCACCCAATAAAAACAATTACTTCAGCTGTGCAAAAGGTTATCTTGTCTTTCATAATTAATTTGATATTGCTGACAGCGACCTTCTCTTTTGGTGACCACTAGTCGAAGCTGGTTAACTCTCAACATAGACATTTTTATGCTTTGTGTGAATTTTATTTTTGACTTGCTCAGTCTGGAATATTTTCTTAAGTTTAGTAAACTATTTAGTCATATCTTTATTATATATTATATCACCCGCCGTAATGTGTTCAATTGATTTTGGCTGCAAGCTTAAAGTTTTGTACTTTTGTTTTTACTCACGCTGAGGGCAAATGAACCGCCTGGAGTAAAGTAGCTTAGACTAACATGTGATAAGAGGTTGAAAGCTGGAAATAATTAACAATGATCACAAACCAAGTATAGTCTTTGAGACGGTACAATATTTCACGTACCATTCTTGCAGTAGCAACCCAGCTGGCACCCGTGTTCACAGGAAGGGTTAATTATTGGCTGATCGCAGGTAGTTTCGCCACAGGCGCGACTGACACATATTTTATATTCTTCGTTTGTCGCGCACTGTGGCTGCGTTGGCACATCTAAATTCACTTTTGAGAAAAGAAAGAAAAAACAGTATTTATATCAAAACCAGAAGGTTGAGATAGGATACAGGTTTAAAAGTAAAAAAAAAAAAGGTTTTTGAGCGAGCACAAGATTTTTAATGTCTACCAAATTATTACCTTGCGCGATTGCTCAAACGTATAAAGCGTTTTAGAGAGGTAAATTCTCGCTCCCGATATTTTTTATGATGTTACAGGTAACTTTCATGATGTTACAGGGAAGCCTGAGATAGCTGAAGCGGTTTATTCCTCTTCAAGCTTATTGAGGTGCAAGTCTGATCACCATTTGCTTGATCTTAATAAATATATAAATACGTAAACTAAATAACGGTAATCGATGTATTGTGAAATGCTTCACTTTTACACTTATAACTTGTTATGCAAAGATTCATTCTCTGGAATATGAATCGCAGCCACTAACGTCGACAGAATCTTTGAAGTATTTCCTTTTTGTAGGATGTTATGTGCTCCAGTGTTCGTTGCAACAACTGATCACGGAATGTGGTTGTAAAAGGAACGGTCACACATACATGGCTACCCTGTCAAAACCAATATGTGCTCTAAGCCTGTAACATACTTCTTTCATTATTTTGAAACGACCTAATGTTATGTGAAATCAAACGAATGCAAACTACAGTCACCCTTTTAGAGAAAGGAGGTTGGGGCGGGGGGGGGGAGAGGGGAGGGTAGTGGAAAACCCTAATATAGTTCGTTATATAAACTTTTTCTAACAGACTCCGAAACATGTACAAGCTTACTTACCTTTCTGCAAAAGGCAGTACACAAACCTTTCTGGACATTGTGAAAAGCAGACAGATTCAAAGAGTGCAAAAATTAAATACCTGCGTCATCATCAGGAAGAGACGAAACTAGGGCCACGGATGCCACGAGCGCGGCTAGAAGAAACTTGTGCATGGTTGCTCTATTTTCGTGGTTAGTGGAACAGAATGTTGGTGCTCGTCAAAGACCCTGAGACTCTCTGAAGCCCTTATGTGGCACCGTATTGGGCACAATCGCCAATGAGCGGAAAAAGATACGAGATAGCTTCCAACCAATAAAAATTGCGTTTTCGAGGAGCGAAAATTGCGTTGTGATTCCTGAGATATGGGTCTGCGAATAGGAGTGCTTGCAATGCGGGGTAGTATTGTTACAAAGAAAGTTTATCCAGCCCTCTCGGCTTTGTGTCTTCGAATGAGCCCGTTGATTCCGCGCCAATTTTTCCTTCTCCGCATTGGATGGAAACTCCCCGCGTAAAGTGAAGCCTGAAGGTCTCCTCAATTGCTTGTGTTGTTCAGCATCCAGATTTGTTGACATTGCGCGAAGCGGATGGAAACATGAGGTTTAGGATAGCGTGTCGCAATTACGCAAGGTCAGATAAGCAGAGAGGAAAAGTGAAACAAAAATATATCTGATTTTGCAGTTTGAAGGTTCCTTTTTTTATACCGAGTTTCAGAATAGCTTGCGCCAAGAAATAGCATCGTTGCCATGCGCCAATTGAAAACGCGGTCTGGGCTCAGAGCATGTAATTTTGCGACGGCGATAGTCCTTTGCGCATGAAATGATTTTCGGGGCGCTATTCTAAGCAACGGCATTGCTTTTGTCGAATTTGGTAATATTGAGGTAAGAAATAATGTTACGTGAGGACATGTTTTTAACCCGCGAGTTTTCTACAATTCATTGTAAAACGACTGTATAGTAGGCCTCTTTAGTGTAGTTTAATAGTGTTACTTTTTGCAGAAGGTTATCTAATACTATCTGATGGGCGTGCCTGTTTTCACATATGAGCAGATCAGTGCTTTTCAAAGGCAGAACATAATGTTTAATGTAACAGAAACGTAAAGTATAAACTTATTTCTATCATTAGAGATATCTTCAGGTAAGGCCTCTCTTCACCGCCATCTTGCTGCTGGTATCTGAAGATCGTCTGATAGTAAAGCTGTTGTTCTGGTGTGATTGCAAGCGCTTGACAGACTGGTGCCCTAACAAAGCGTTTTCTCCCTAGGTGGCAACACTAGCTTTCTAAGCCTGACAGCCCGGAAATGTCTACAGGGCCTTTCAGTAATCACCTCAGTGCAGGAGTCTTTGCCTACTGGGCTGCAGAGTGCCTTCTGAGCATGCGCAAATAACTATATGATGGACAGGCCTGTCCAGTTGAAAAAAACAAAACAGTGAAGCCAAAACCTGGCACTGAAACTTTAGGCACGAAGGTACCGCAGGAAAACCGAACAAAGGGAAGTAAAACCTTATTATGGCAGTTGTTTTGTAATTTAGGCCCAAAGATGCAAGATGACAGCCAAACTACCAGTTGTGAAACCTACCTTTGGCACTTTTTAGCGAATAATTGCGAGGATGTCCGTACTCTGGCCAACGAAGGTCAAGTGTGGCTGCACCATGGCTTCTTTGGGCCTGTTAGGGCCCTAAAGTTTCAGACAAAAAACAAACTTTGGCCTTAAAGAACTGTGTTACTTGGAATAGGCAGTGGGACGCGTTCTCGGCATGGGCATCATGTTCTCTCCAGCAGAATACCAGACGCCACTCACACGTTCACAGACCAGTGAGTTGGCATCATTAGCCTGGGAGATAGGCGCTGCAAAGGTGTATATATGTTGATTCAAAACTCACGTGGTAATGTCGTGAAAACATTATTGTAAAAATAATTTATTTAAAATTATTATGTAAATTTATTTTTATTAGCTTTCCAGCAAAACGTTTAATTTTACTTGATCACTAATTATATAAAATCAAACTTCATTTTTCTTATACCACCCTTGTCTGTGGCGAGATCGTTCAGTATGCTGCTTCGTGAATGCACCGCAGCTAGTTCAGTTTTTAAAGAAATAAAGAAATTGTTTAACATTTAATAGGCCCATCTAATTAATCTTAACACATAAAGCAAAGCTCAGCTATTGAAATTTAAGTTGCGAAATTATTCATTGCAGGTATTAGTCAATCTACGTGATTAACTAACATTCCACATTCACACTATTTCAAAGCAATTATGATTTGTGGTTCCTAGATGTATATACCTTTATGTAGGATCAGGCCATATTTGATAATAAACAAACATATATAAGTTTCTTTCTTTCGTCTTGTCTTAATTTATTTTTAGAGTGACTTTCGATTTATATCGGCGTTAACTCGAACACCGTAGATACAAAATGTGAACATTAAAATGTTAACAAATCAGAGTGGTGATGCAGGTGAGTTGGTTCATTTATTCAAATAGGTAATACAGCGGCGAAAAAAAACAAGAAAACAGACATGTGGTTGACAGGTCGACCTCTCTCCTTTTTACTTTTTCGCGTTGTATCACCAATTTGTAAGTGTCAACACCTTGTACTTTTATTTAGGACCAAGACAAGCTTCCCGGTATCGCTACAATGGAGCGAAAAATCTACAACTTTGGAGTTGCCAGTGACGACATCGTGCACAATACAGCACACGCACTATTCGCTCTGAGCAGAGTTGAAATGTGGCTGGAAGAAAACATCCCGATATTTACAAAATTTCTCCACATCTCTGACGGGGATGCTAGTTATTTCAAAAATAGGTTTCAACTATACGAGATGGCGAAGAGACAAGAGGAGACCAAATGAATTTTTTAAGCTACGTAACACGGCAAAAGTGCGTGTAATGGCGTGGGGAGAGTCCTCAAGCACCAAGCCTACTTGCACAACCTCAGGTCGTCAGAACTGGAAACCATTGGAAGTGCTGATGATTTATCTCGTGTAGTGGCCCCGAAAGTGCCTTGAATTCTACTCCTCAAAAGTGAAGCAGCATGCCTCGCCCAATACCGTGACATAGTGAAAAAAATTGGAATGTTTTGAGTCTTGTGAAAAACATTCAATCCTGCCACTTGTGTATGAAGGTTTAAAATAAAGACAGGTCTTTCAGGGTTGCGATAAATAAAAAAAATCAAATCCTCAAGAGTAATGTTAACCTCACTTAAAAAAATGACCGCATCTCCACGTGGTGAATGATGTTGATTGGGGCGAAGCTCTGGTGGTGCTGATGATACTGATTTTATTGTTCATAGGTAGTGCTGATGGTGCTGATTTTACTTTTATTGCTCATAGGTAGTGCTGAGTTCCGGGTTGCGTTTCGACTTCATTATTTCTGCTTTATGGTCGGTGAAATGCAGAGCCAGTGGGTCTTCTAGCGGATCAGCTTGGATCCGCTAGAATCCGTGGGAACGCATCTCCACCGCTTCAGTCAACGGTCCATGTCAGAAAGAGAATGTGAGGTACGGAACGCGGATATACGCATTTGAGCATTTGACCGCAGCGCCCTCTCGTCTATAAACGTTGAGCCAATGCATGCGAAGTTTAACGCGATTATATACGCATTTGACCGCAGCGCCCTCTCCTGTATAGACGTTGAGCGGCTACATGCAACGTTTTATCCATGACAGAAACCCCAGCTCTTGAGTTACTACCACATCTCAGAGCCCCCTACTCGTCCCGCAGTCGTGGCCGAGTGGTTAAGGCGATGGACTAGAAATCCATTGGGGTCTCCCCGCACAGGTTCAAACCCTGTCGACTGCGCAAACATTTTTTCTTTTATGTGAGCACGGACGCCGGACGGACGGACGGACGGACGGACGGACAAGGCTAGACTATTCCTAAGGAGCTTCGCCCCTAATAACTTTTTTATCACCATAAATATTACTGTGAGCTTATGATACTAAAATGCTATGTATTGTTATGCATTTCCCCCATGTATATGTGTGATTTGTTATTGCATCAAATAAAATAGAAAAAGTCAAGAAGTTTTGAACGGGCCTCGCCAGTATACGTGAGGATGCGGCCGCACGAAAGATGCAAAATTTTGCACTCGGCCCGCTAGGTTTCAGAAAAAACAATTATCTCGCCCCTTCATTGCCCGACATAGAGGTTTGTGAACGTTAATGTTTATGCTTCTGAAATAAAATAAAGACGCTTCAAGATGTTTCTTTAAAGAGACGTTTTGAATCTTAAGAATGTATAATTGAACTGGATAGGTGCATGAACTTGTTTTTAATTATAACATACCAGCCATGCCTCATTTTTACTAAATGGTACATGTGGAATATTACAAATACTATTGTCGCGTTACAAGATATATATATATATATATATAATTGCGTAAAAAGATTTTGCGGCAATGGCCCATATAATTTTATCTTGGAATGGACGTAAAAATGTCTTCTTTTCAAACGCACTGTCTAATATAACGTAACCCTATATGTCAAAGAAATTTCATTGCAGCTATAAAAACATATAGAAAGCATCGCTTTAAAAAAATTTGAAAAGTAAAAAATATGTATTTTCTTAAAATGACGTTGGTTTTTGTACTGTTAGCTTTTCTTTTCATGTTTACAGTGTTGTTTAGTTTATATAAACTATACCTGAATTAATATGTATATAATTTTAAATTGGCTTATATACAAGCTTTCATTTGATATGTTTCTAATTCCTTAAATAATTGTACGTCGAAAGCTTGCTCGGTTTAAACTTGGCCGATCATTGTCTGAGGTGCAAGAATCAAACAATTTATTTCATAAAATAAAATAAGAAAGACACATCGCTAGAAAACGTTAACACTTCTATACAAAGTCTTACAGCCGTAAAACATCTTAAAACTGGTGTGAAAAAAATATCAATGTTTTTTAGAGTCCAAATGGTGTCACCCGTGAAAACTGCAAAAAATGGCAAGACTTATTTTCTGCCTTTTTGAAGCCCAAAACTGAAGAACAAAAAGTGTTTCGTTGTTGTAATTTGCAGTTTCTTTTTTTTTCTAGTCGCACATTTGCCATCAACATATATGTTTCATATTTGTTTTGAGGATCCATCATTTTTTCAACGATTTGATATGAAATCAGGGTTGTTATATATATATATATATATATATATATATATATATATACAGATAAGAAAAAATGCACATTGCGGAGGCCTCTTCGGCCATGGCGATGCACTTGTTTTTGTCGCTCGTTTACCGGCGCAATTCAATGAAGACGCGCGCTGCAACAGAGGCCAGCAAATCTATCGTGTCGTCTGTTACCAAAGCAAAGCGGAGTGTAATACTTCACACATGGCTTTCATTGTTGCAATACGACACTGAGACGACAAGAACATCTTCATAATTAGATATCAACAAGTTAGGTTGCTTACAAAAGAAATATTTACTTAATTGTAAGTCAAATTCTAGCCTCATGTGGAGTCTCCATGCATTAGTCCATAGCAACGTCCCTAGCAACGGTTTGTTTGGACCCAGACGCCATGTTGTGACGTCATCACTTACGGGGCCAATACCGGCTGGTAGTCGTGCGAGCAGACGAGCCTCTGCTTCCGCATCGTCTGCTATTTTACCACCGTCTATCGTCGTCTGCAATGTCGTGAGACGCGGAAAAGAAATCTCCGCGTCCGTGTCCGTTTTCGCCTCCGTCCGTCTGCTATTCATCCGCCGTCTATCAACTTCTGTAACGCTGACAATTCCCGACCTTGGAAGCGGCATTCTAGGTTTACGTCATACACGAGTCACAGTCCAGTACTAGCGTTCTATCGGCGTCTATAGGGGCCCGTAATAAGCGACCGAGATAACAACAAAAAATAATTAAAATAATCCCTGTTTTTTTGTATTTGGTGTACTTTTTTTTTTCACATGCCATCCGCGAGCAAGTTTGGTGAGCGCGATGACGCAGAATTAAAACTCCACGTAGAAATTTTCGCTTTGTTAGGCCAACGTGAGCTGCAAAACTTAAAAATTTGCCTTTCGAGGCGCAATGACGGAAATATACACAGACAGACTTGATGCGAGCCGAACGTCCGATTGCCTCCAACCAAAATGGCTCTCAAATTGTTACCTGTGTAGGCATCTTCACGGTATTGAACCCATGGTCGCAATCACGACGGTGGCAGAATTCACAAAGCAGCGGGGCGGCTTTTACGGGAACCAGCATCTTTATTCAGCATTAGCACGCGCAAAGAAAAAAATCAAACGCGATCGATCAAGATAGTTGATCTGTGACGCTAGGATTAGGCCCTTCCGGCTACATGGACAAGCATCCGCACAGCGCTTCCGAAGGCGCGTACTTGCGGCTGTTGTTTGTTGGAAACCACGTCGGTTGAGGAGATCTTCCTCTAAACACCTCTGTGAACTCAAAGACCACTCGCACTCGTTAAATTGATGAGCTCAACGAGCTTGGCTCGTTCAGCACTCCGCTGACTCTGGAAGCCATATTTCTTAACGTTTCAAACCAAAGGGGAGAAGCAATCTTATAATACATTTGAAAACAATAATTACTCTATCTTGAATTTTTGCTTCTCAAACAAAGAAAAAGCCGATTACAATACTATTACGCAAGGAGATACAAATTTACAATCGAACTTTCACACGTGAATCATCTCTCCAGCAAATGAGAGATGTAAGCAGCTTGTAGGCACGTGGCGGGGCTTTGCTGAATGCGACCTACACCTCCTGCACCTAAATTGTTTCCAACGGCGTAAATATTGCGGAACTTTTTTTTCGTACAAAAAATATTTTATTAAATTTCGTGTCCCATCTAAGCTCTTTAAATAACCTTTTTCCCTTGAGGTGTCCCTTCAAGGAAAATGGCTCGCGTCCGTTGATGGAAAAGAGCAGTAAGTTCTGTAAAAAAATAAGTTAGACATTCATGGACGTTTAAGGAAAACGTCAGGTTTTGACTTTCGACGTGGCAGTGAAAGTTAGCACTAGATTTTAGAAAACAATGAAAAGAAAAGAAGGAAGCACTGAGTGTAAGAAGGAGAACTTGGTAAATGGAGGCTTTCATGGTTCTTCTGCGGATGATGAACAATCGCCTACTCTTTGAGAGTCAAATAACCCGGCTCCTGATGTACCTAGATGTGCGAAATGAACAATAGAAGGAATGTAATGTCGGAAAAGCCAGCTTCAAGGACCATCAGCGCAATAGACTTGACGTATAAATACCCGAATGACGTGCTTGCAAAAGCCCTGGCATCGCATACGCAACTATTCAAATCTTCTGTCGTCTGGATTGCGCCTATCAGCGGAAATTTGTGCAATCATATCAAATATACATCGAGCAGATACCGCATTTACTCGAGTAATAGCCGCGCTGTTTATGAAGAAAACCTCAGGGTTTGCTTTTCCGCGGAGCACGCAGATTGCCAATCACCGCGATCGACAGCATGATTCCAGCTTTTTACAGGACAGAGATAACATCTTTGTGGGAAGATACCATTCTGTGAAGAATGCATTTGTATGGAGAATCGTGTTGTCGATCTCGTTATTCGCATGTTATTTATGCGCAACAGCAATGATCGGCTCTATATATGTGTTCAGTGAGAAAGTAGATGCAAGGGCCTTGTTCATAAATAGTGCGGCTATTGCTCGAGTAAATACGGTAACTGATACATTTCTGTCTCCCCTTGGCATTGAATGGCGGTTTTAAGATAAACACGGATGTCGGATACCAGCGACCGCAGTGCTTAGTGGCCTCGTCTGTTAGCAAAAGAAACGCAAAAAAATACTCAAAGGTATGTGAAGTGCCTATATTCGCACTTCTTTAGGCTGGATTGTTCCCAGCTATAGACCTTTGCAAAAATCGCCTTCTGCGAGCTGTCAGCTTTGTCTGCTGGGTCGTGGAAGGGCTTCTGAGCACGCGCTGTTGCTCTGCAGTGCGAGACATCAGACCCTGCGCATGCGTCCACAGCTCAGTGACTCTGCATTTTTCGCCTGGGTGATAAGCGTTGCAAAGGTCTATACACATTTAAGCTGACTGCACTGCAATGACTATACGCAGAAGCTAACGCACGCTCCTTAATTTAAAACGCGTCGTTCGATACTGTGTTTCACATTAGGTTTGACCACAGGGAATGCTACGGAACGAGGAGAGAGTCGAGAAGCGCCAGAAATTTACCGTCACGGCTCTCGCCATCTCAGTGCATTTGTTATCAGCGGCTTAACCAATCACTCAAAAAATTATACGCAGATAATGGCGCATTCACCGTGTGGTGATTGGTTTAGCTGGAAATGCGAATACACAAAAATAACGAGCTTCTTGAGTATGCACGTTGACACTTTTTGATTGGACCCCTCGTCACTTGGAGTTGGATGTCATCGGACGATGTAAATCGGAGAATAGCGCGAGTGCTCGTTTTAAGAAACAGCGTTTCAGATACTTGATTGTTTCGTCGCAGCCCTTGCTGCCGTGTATGTTTACGACTGAATATGATAAAGCCACGTAAACATATATATATATATATATATTAAGAAAAACGCTAAAGTTGATTCCCCCCTTCTCCCCTCCCCCCTTCCCCCAAACAAATAGGTACATGTGACGCGTTGATGAATATGCTAGTTTTCTCGTCACGTTGGTGACTATTCTCCGTTCTCGTCTCGGCGGTCTAGTCATGTAGGGATTTGATATAGTGTACGTGTAAACTCTGGGCGTTTGCTATGTCAAGCCAGAGGTTGGACTTCTAAAACGAGAACTTGAAACTTACTTCACTGGTCAAGTGTGTCGGTAAACTGCCGGTGTGCCGCTTTCTTTTCATAAGCCTAGCCAGATATATACCCTTGGTGGTGAGAACATTAATTATTAAGTTATTAACTTAGCGGTTAAGGAAAATCACGTTCAGGACTCAGATGCTTTTCTTTAAAGATTGTATAGGGCGAATGCCTTAAAATCTTGGGGATGTACTTCAAACATTCCGCCCTTGACATGAAATATATCTTAAAATGTACGTGAAATATTAAACCTGGAGATAAATAAGTAAAAGAGCCAGAGGTAATTTGCGCAGTTTTATTAGCCTGGATACTTAGTCCTCCTGGAAAAATCATTCGTGGACGTGCGGTGGCTCCACATATGAGCGGGCGGCAGATCCTTCAGGACACGCTTCCTTGGTCACGCAGCCATGGTCACCGTTACGGAAGAAACCTTCAGAGTAGAAATGGAATTTTTTAGGGTACATCATGTGTATTCTTACTTGAAATCAACAAATACTATAGCTATTTTATTATGAGCATCAAGTGGCAAAACGTGAACACTTGGAAGGTCCTGTATTTAACCACATCGCGTTATAAAGTCAACAAAAATACAACCTTCTTATAAACCGTTCGTTCTCAGACATTTTGTATTTCATTTTTAATTTATAGGTGGGCCACATTTTCATTTTATGTTTGACATATTTATAATTTTAATAATTTATTGTGCTAATACAAGAGCTATAAACTAACAGAGCTATGTACATGAATTGTTACGAGCAACGCCAATTTAGTACAGTGTAGCTTAGTTTAGTTCTCATGTATGTGGTACCTGTGCAGGATTTCCTATATTCAAAAGCTGTACTTCAAGTTACTATGAAAAGGAGGGTAGCTTGCACGAGGAGGCGTGGTCGTGCTCCTACTGAACAAGCATCGGACAGCATGCACCTCCGATAACATATCGTAAAAAAACTTGTAGTTGTCCTTAGCAAAAAAATGTTACCTTGGGCAAGACCATCATCGTGTTGACTAAAGCAAATCATTATTTCGGTACACCACTATAAGGCTGTAAATAGTCAGTCAAGAGTAAAACGTCTTTGAACTCTATTTAGGGTTAGTGAAGCGAGATTGTGTACAAAATCTGCGTGATAAGCTTAATTGTGTTTCGACGCTAATAAACGACGAGCTCAAAACGGAACAAGGCGTGGAGTTGGGCTAGTTAGTTGGTCATATTGAAGTGAAAAAGAAAAACAGCGTAAAGTATGTAATACAAATAGAAGTACAGCGCACGCCGCTCTGCGTTTTGCGCTTCCCCTTTCCTTCCGTCTTCCGCGCTGTTATATTATAATTCAAAAACATTAAAAACGCACGCATTTAAAACAACGATCCTAATGTAAAACTGACAAATAGCTACTGCACAGCTTATCAGAACAGGTGAGATGTAAAAAAACGTCTTTCTAGTGGCTTGAAAAATGACGAAGTGAAGAGTTTGCAATGCGTTAATACCGATAAGCACTAACTTATACAGGGCGTTTCACGAGACATGGACAAATTTGATATTGCGAAAACTACAAAAAAAGAAAGGCTCGTGTCACTTTGGTCCTAGGCCAGGGGCCTATTTAAAAAAAAAGGGTAATGTTCGGGATATTTAAGTTGTGAATAATTTTTGTGTAATTAATTTCTTAAATATTGTGTTTAAGGGCAAGGTTTCAATTAAAATCTTGCTGAGCATCAACGAAAAACACTAAATGAACAAATTTCACAACGATACACGGCACACCCGGTATTTTACGGCTTTTTGAAAAACCGCACAATTTCGACGGGTGTTTCAGTTTCGGTTTGCAATCGGAGCGCTTCTCGGCACCGACGGCACCGCACCGCGTGGAGAAATAGTGAAACCAGCCTATGCTGCGTTGCGCGATGACAGCGCAGCAGAGGTTGGTTGAATTATTTCTCCACGGGGTGCGGTTTCGTCGGTGCCGAAAAGCGCTCCGATTGAAAACCGAAACTCAAAATCCGTTAAAATTGTGCGGTTTTTCAGAACGCCGTAAAATACCGCGCGACCCTTCTATCGTTCGGCAATTGGTTGATTTAGTGTTTTTCGACGGTGCTCAGAACGATTCTAATTGAAACCATGCCATTAAAATCAATATTTAGAAAATTAGTTACGCGAAAATAATTAACAACTCTATTATGCCGAACTTTAATAATTTTCCTAAATAGGCCCCTGGCCTAGGACCAAAACGACAGAAGCCTTTCTTGGTGCGATGCGTAGTTTTCGCCACATCGAATTCGTCCACCTTTCAAGAAACACCCTTTATATTATTTTTCTCATTGTGCCGAAAAATCATAGCGATTTCTTCCTTACCATGGTCACAGTAGCAGCCAGTCCGACAGTCAGCCGTGCATTGAGGGCCAATTTGTGGCTTGTCGCAGGTAGCTTCAGCACAGCTACTCGAAACACACGTTTTGGCAACCTCGTTCTCTCCACAGGCCGGAGTAGTAGCATCTACGTCGATTTGCATAAAACAATAAGCAGTTTATTTTCAGGTACCATGCAGGCGACCCGGATGCAATGCAAACAATTAAAAAAACTATACAATCTGATCAATAGATCTAACTATAATTTAACCTTCCCAAAACTACATAAAGAAAACTCCAGTTTGATTTTAACTTGGCGCATTTTAGGAATAAAAAGAAGTATCTTAATTTCGTGGCGTGTTGTAACAATAAATATTGAGCTCACGTTCAGTCGGTTTTCGCAGATTGTGGTGCAGTTTATACCAAAATGTAAAAATGACCTAGAGAAACCGCATGGTACTAGGCAATTCCCTTAAGCTTAAAGTACTAAAAAGAAATTCACAATCGGTGACCGATTGATGGAGAGTGGTCCTTGTTATGTTCAGAGTATTATTCTATTTTTGAACGATTGATGCGTATGTTCGAAGAATGTATAAATTATGAGGTTGTAAAACCAAAACATACCTGCATGATGTTCATGTTCATGGTGGTCAGCCGCAGCTACCACCAAATACGCCAAGAGCGCTGTCAGGAGAAACTTAAGCATGGTCGTCGTAGGCTTTGTGTTCTGCAAAAACTGCAATTTCCAAAGCCACCCACGGTCTTTATATTGCTCGCCAGGGGATCCACCAGCAACAGTGTGGTCATCAAGACGTGACTGTGTGGGGTGACAGCATTTGGCACACGCTTATACTTCGTTTCACCGAAACACAGAGTGCATTGAGAGTCTAGACGATATGCAAATGCTGATGCACAGACTAACAGAGCAAGGTCACGGATCCCTCAATATGCTTGTCTGGTGTTTCCGTTGATAGCACACGCGCGAACGTAACAAAATCCGGGACGTTGAAGTTTTGGGGCCGTTTTATTTGCCCCATTTGCTCGTAGCGTGGGTACCACTCTGACTGAAACCGAATATAGTAGTTCTTGGCCATCTCAACTCCGTAACAAGGTCGTGGTCGTTCTCCAAAATGAGATTATTGCTGAAGGACTCTAGAATCGGTGGTGTGACGGTTTCCAATTCGCTGGATATCTTGTTTCCCAGATAAATTAAAAAAAAGAATACTTGTGCGCATCAGCTTAGGTCTACGTTCCTAAAATATGAGTGGATTACAGCGTAGAAGGAATCCAAGGCATTTTTTTTTAATTCGCACGGGTAAGCATAAAAAATTGTATAATAATTGAGGCTACGATTGATATCTTTAGAATGCGCAATCTAGTAACTAAATCAGAGTTGACAGGTGCACGGCGTAATCCTCGATTTCGTTTTTAGACTACTACATTGCTTAAATATTGTTGTCTTAATAATGCGAAATGGGAATTACTTAAATCTGCCTTAAGATTTAGTAATACCATTTGGACTTGTAACTCGTGGGATTTAAGAAAAAAAAAACATTTTTTATAGGGTGTTTAAAATTGTTATTTACACATTAAAAGGAATAATCAATGGTAAATACGTGCGGTCCGTTCTGCACTTATGCCATACCTGTAAGGATACACGTATAGCTCTACGTTATACGTACAGTGTATACACGATACACTATTCGTGTAAGGATAATCGTATTCGTTAATTTCTCAATTAATTAACATATATTAAGACAAATTTGATCATCGTAATCACTTGCAAATGTAGCTTCTTTCACAATTGGTGCACAAGGGTTTCTGCATACATTACCAAGGTAGCACAGTTATTTTGGGTGAAGATTGTATTTCGTCCGGGAATTAAGGACATTGAAAAGCCCGAGGTAGCCAAGGTAGCGCCAAACTGGACTTTCTTTTGCCAAGAGTCTGTATTTTCGTCCTAATTTCCAAAGCAAGTGCCAGAGTTACGACTGATTTCTGCTTGTTTCGTTTCGATGTGGTGACTTTGGGCCTAAATTCACATACACGTGTCAGATGTAGGCTTCACTGCTCGTTCATTTCATTCGTTCATTCGTTTGTTTATTTTCTTGCTCATGAACAGCTTGACGCCTTGGTAATGAGCACACAAAATTTCACGGTTAGTACAAAGTCTTAAGAGCTACGGAATTTCGTTAAAATCATCGATGTCTGCCCCTGAGGCTATTGTATGAGTTTGGTTACAAAGCACTTTCGGTCAAGTCCGACTTTCGCTCATGCGGCAAAGGAAACTGATAATGTTAGAAGCATTGCTAACATAAGATTTGGTTAAAATTGTTTTAGGCCCCAGTAAGGCCTCTGGGATTACCAAGCTTGTGTCAAGTTAGGCGTCCCTGTGGCATGCTACCTGGGTATTCCCTGACTCGGGCTAGAGCCCTTCCAGATCCCGATATAAGATATTTAATTATTTTCTTTCTTGAATGCTGCAGCTGCGCCCTTCTCCCACAGTCCTCGTTTTGCAAGGAAATGAACACATCGGATTCTTTCGCATGCACTTTTTCGAGAAAGGTAAGGAACATTAAAAACAGATCATTATTATCTCACGTTAAAACCACACCAGACATGAAAAATACGTATAGTTATACACCAAAAAACAAAAAAAATTGGGTTAAAATTAAATGAATCTCACCTAATACAAAAATGATTTGAATGAAGTGAATAGAGCTAAATCATATAAAGTGGGTCGGATGTTTTGCTCGATCTCCCGTCATGGATTTTCAGTTCACATTATGTTAACTTTTTCAAGCACTCTGTGGGCACATGTAAAAAGCTCTAATACCATGAAATAATTTTAGGCGTTTTGCTTTTTTTCTGTAAAAATGTCAAAAACGCCCCCTCAGTCAATTGTTGACGAACTTTGACAATTAAATACTGGCGATCTACTTGGGTTACATCAATATTTTTATGTCTATGGAGAGCCCAAAACACGCTCTTTATAGATATTATAGAATCATTTACCTGTATTACATAGCCTTTCCGGGACGGTTACGTTAATGTTATGCGAAAACCAAAAAGATACCAGTTTTAAAATCGATTTTCGCAAAAAACCTAATTTTTATTTTTATTTTTGTTAAAATGCAGATATGATAATTGTCTACTCGAAAAGCAAGGCGAGAAATTGTGTCTTTTGTGTGTATGTTCTGTATTTAAGCACCAATATTGTACAAAAACCTGTTTTTACGGCTGGAAACGGACTTGCGAATTGCGCGTCTTCACAAACTTCGAAATATTTTTGCCTTTTTTCAACGCTCCCACATAAAAATGAAATACGGTAATTCCACCCTGTTATATTTATTGATCATTTAAATTTTATTATGGGCGGCAAGCTACATTGGAGGAGTTCAAAAGAGAAAGCAACACTTCTTAACCGACCAGCAGGCGTCGTAAATTTGAATGTATAGATATCGGCAGACGTCCTATTGATTCGGGGCCTTCATTGGCCTATATGAACGTCCTGCCCTTTCGGAACCAGCAGATGAACACGACCTTTCGCGCTCGTTGTGTTAGATAGGACGGCCCGTGACAGTAAAGCGAGCAGCGCACCCTGTGTCACGAGGAGTGAAATGGTACGAATGTGTCGTTGACGCGGCGAACAGTGACGGCCACCCACGAGTAGTCAGTTAGTCAGAGTATTGCAGAAGCGAAAGGGAAGTAACTGTTGCCCGGGAGGATGAGAACACCATGGCCTTACAATATCGACGGTCAACAACAGTTCTGCCTGCCAAAACAACGCCGCGTGCGAGCTAAAACCGGCGGCGCGGGACGAAAATCGCGCACGCACACGAAGATGGGCCGGTTTCGTTAGGGATGTGGGAAAATTTTGAAACCAGCCATCCGTGCACGCGTGAAACGATACCGCGTATTTGCCAAAGCTTCGAACGCCCTATCCTATAAATGGCCGTGCTCTGCAAAGTGGTTGTCCTGTGCTTGTCCTCCTTGTTTTATTCTTTCAATTTTATGTACTCTATCTCCCTCCGCGGAAATCCGATAGCACCGAAGGGTTATCACTTTTGGAAACAGCAAAGCCCGGAGGCTAGCATCAAAAACGAGCGTGTTGGTAAATATACTTTTGTCAATTCTGCCCGGAGACTAGTTGGGTCGAAGTCAGCCTCCTTGGCAACTATAACCGTTTGTGAAGAGTGGTCTTCTCCCGAGATGAAAAGTTAGCGCCAACTGATGTGTTTTTTTGTTGTTTTTTTAAAGGGAAGGGGAAAGAGAAAAGTTTGAGTAACTGCATGCAGTAACTACCTCGAAAGCTCCTCTCCCGATATGAAGCTCGAGGGATGTTACGTCTCGGTTGCCTTCTCGCGCACCGCTGCTCGAAACTATTCTTCACTTTGTTCCGCACAGCCACGACGGATGTGTGGAACGGTGTGAAGAATAGATTCGAGCATCATCTGGACGCCATCATCCTGCCAGGCTTCAGTGTCATGGGACTGGACTCGGCGTCGGTCAGTTAAGACTTTTTTTTAATTTTATTTCGTGTGTGTTTCTTCGCCCCGCTGAACTTTGTTTCTCGGGTGCGGTTCTGCTGAACTTTTTTTTTTATGTTTCGTTACTAACTGTTTGTTAGCATTGTTTACTTGTTGGGTTTATTTCTTCATGGTGTAGCGGCCTGACGGTGCTGTAGAGAGCGTGTTCGCACGCATTTGGTTGTGTACCGTTTAGGGAATGCCCGAAGGAGTTGGTTTTTGTTCTAGCCGTGTGCGGCTGAGTTTTTCTGTCTTAATTAATTTTTTTTTCCTTTACGTGTTGTCGGCTTCTTTGTCTGACCAGGCGTGGACCTATCGCCTTGCCACGGCTCGAACCTAAATCTTTTATTTTTTTACCGCAATTTTCGTTAAGATCGGAGTTGGGTAATTTTATTCTTATTTATTTATTTTTATTCCCTACCCTTCTCCGTGACAATCTCTCCGTGTGTTTCAGATCATTTCTGTGTCATCACTTTTGTGTATTACGGAAGTGAAAGGATATTCCCTGGTGATCTGTGTGATGTGCGGTGAACAAACCCTAGCGTTTGGTTTCGGAAAGAATTGTATATAATAGATCAATGATGTGGTGACTTTTTATGCCGTAGTAATATGACAGCTAATAGCTAGTCATGCTAGTTTACAGTGAAAGTTTTATCAATAAAGAAAATACAACGTCTGTGCCTCTTCGATATTGAAGGTCTACTAGGCCTGCTGATTTGATTAGATATGTTTCTCGTGGTTTCCCACTCTTTTCAAAACATAAGTAACTATTCAATACCACAAAATACGTTTATAATTGATTACAAAACGCAGACAAATATTCAAAAACTTTTTTACAAGAACTTGAATTTTTTTACAAAACGCACATCCCACCTGAATTAGCTTGGCTGCTCGGCAGAACACGCTAACAAGTCCGGTGTCTCCTTTTCGCAACATCCGCTGTGTCTATTCTGGAAGTCTGACACCGCCTGCTAGTTGTGTTAAGTCAAAACGAATCGCACTCACAGATATAAAGCTCGGCACCCCGCAGATTTTGGCAGGCATGTCTGCTATCATTGCAAAACATAGCGGAAAAGTAATCTCGTAATATTTTTGAAGACTACAATGGCTCTAACTAGATTGTTGTTTTCTCGGACATAAAACTATTTTTGGTTAAAATACTGTTACGGCACAGAGATAAAATTTTAAAGAAACCTCTCACATGTCAATCATTTACCCAATTAATGAGAGGTATAAGCACGGTGTAAGCACGGGCCACGACTCAGCGGGCTGCGACCTCCACCTTCTGGACCTAAATTGCGTCTAGCGGCCAAAAGACTGCACTGAAAATGTTTTATTTGTGGTATTTTCTTCTTAAAAATACGTGTCCCATCCAGTCTCTTTAGAATTTCTTTTGTTCAGTTTCAGCATCTCTTAAAGAGACAGTGCAAGGAAAAAAAGTTTTTCAAGAGCATAAATGGCGTACGCAAGTTTTAAACTAATTTTTACATTAAAAAAAATCTGCCGCTCAATATTTACGCCGTTAGACGCAATTCAGGTGGAGGTCACATCAGCTCTAAGCCCCGCCGACAAATCAGTGGCCTCACCCATTACTACTGGCCTGGCTTGGCTGCTCGACCACACTGGCAATCAAGCGTAGTGTCTCCCGTTCCCGTCATCCGGTGCGTTTTGTCTGGAAGTTTGACGCCCCTTGGTAGTGGTGCGAACAGACGAGCCTCTGACTCCGCGTCGTCTACTATTTCAGCGCCGTCTATCGTTGTCTTCAATGCCGTGAGACGTGGACAAGAAAGCTGTGCGTCGGCGTCCCTTTTCGATCCATCCGTCTGCTCTTCATCCGCCGTCTATGAACCTCTGCAACGCCCAGAAGTCGAGACCTTGGAACCGGCGTAATAACGTTCCCTCGCGCACGAGCCACAGTCCGACACAAGCGGCTGTGAGCGTCTATAGATATGCGTAATAAGCGACTGACAGAACTAAAAAAAATATAAAAAAATATCCAGTCATTCTAGGTTTACTGTTCGTGTTATTTTCTTTCACATGGCATCCGCGAGCATGACGCACAATGAAAACGCGACATAAAATTGTTCGCTTTGTTACGCAAGGTGAACTGCAAAATTAAAATAAAAAGTTTGCATTTCGAGGCGCAATGTCGGGAACCTACCCAGAAAAACTTGATGAGAGCCGAACGCCGATTGCCTACAACCAAATGTCTCGCACATTCTTACCTGTGTAGGTATCTTCTCGGTATTGAAACCATGGTCGCTATCATGACGGTGGCAGAATTCATAGAGCAGCGCGGCCACTTTTACGGGAACAAAGATCTTTATTCAGCATTAACACGCGCAAAGAAAAAAATAAAACAAGATCGATCAAAAGAGTTGATCTGTGACGCTAGGCTTAGGCCATAGGCATCCTGCGTTGCCCAGGAGGCGCTGCGAAAAATGACTTGTTAGGACTTGTTTTGGATAGCACAAACTTGAGCGACTAAAACTGCCACACATATAGAAGCGTGCCTGCTATAAAGCGGAACACAATAACGAGGAAAATAGAAAAAAAAACGAAAAATGCCTAACGCCGTCGAAGCACAGGCCAAAGCTAGGATGATAAGAGCGTAAACCAAGAAACGCCGTATCACGCGTCCCAAAGAAACATAAAAGGAAGAAAAACAAAAACATCGAGACGCCTGATGTTCTAACGTCACCACTTAGAGATACGAAACCCGTACCCTAGCGGTGGTGGGATGAATCCAGAACTTTCGATTGTCTTGCGGCGTTAATGTAGCCGATTTTAGAGGTTCAAAGGTGTTTTTCCGTTCTTCTGCACTGCACAGAAGGAAACAAATCACGGCGAAGGTGCCGCAACAGTGGGAGTCCCAACCAGGTCAGCTTGTACTACCCAAAACAAGGGCGCCACAGTTCATTCAAAGCTTCAGCGCCGGAGGCCCATTCCCGCTGCGAGAAGAAGCATCCGGCACAGCGCTTCCGAAGGCGTGTACTTGCGGCAGTTGTTTGTTGCAAACTACGTCGGTTGAGCGAGACCTTCCTCTAAGCACCTCTGTATACTCAAGAACCACACGCACTCATAAAAGTGACGAGCTCAACAAGCTTTGCTCATTCAGCACTCCGCTGACTCCGGAAGCCATGTTTCTTAACGTTTCAAACCAAAGCGTGAGAAGCAATCTTAGAATACATTTGAAAACAATAATTACTCTATCTTGATGTTTTGCTTCTGAAACATAAAAAAAGAATCGAGTACAAAACTATTAAGGCACGGAGACACAAATTTACAACCAAACATTCACAAGTCAATCATATGTCCAGCAAATGAGAGATGCAAGCAGCTTGTAAGCACTGGGCGGGGCTTAGCTGGACGCGACCTACACCTCCTGCACCTAAATTGCTACCAACGGCGTAAATATTGCGAAATTGTTTTTTCGTGCAAAGATTGATTTATAACTGATTGATTTATTGATTGAATGATGCGTGTCCCATCTATGCTCTCTAAAAAACCTTTTTCCCTTGAGGTGACCCTTTAAGGAAAATGTTTCGCGTCCGTTTGTGGAAAAGAGCAACCAGGTTTAGTAATAAAGAAGGGACGTCGAAGGGAAACGTCTGGCTTTGACTTTCGACATGGCAGTTGAAGTTAGCACTAAATGTTAGGGAACAATGAAAAGAAGACTTACGTTGGCCGCAGAAAGCAAAGGAAGCACTGAGCGTAAGAAGGAAGACTTGGTAAATGGAGGCTTTCATGGATCCTCTGCGGATGATGAACAATCGCCTACTATTTGAGAGTCAAATAACCCGGCTCTTTATATAGGTAGATGTTCGAAATGAACAAAACAAAGAATGTAATGCCGAAAAAGCCAGCTTTCAAGTACCACCAGCGCAATAGACCTGGTGTGTAAATACCCGAATGGCGTGCTTGCAAAAGCTCTGAAATCGCTTACGCATCTATTCAAAGCTTCTGTCAAATTGTCCGTACCAAATCTCTTCATAGCTATTTGTTTATCGCACCTGGATTGTTGTGCCTACTTCAGCGGAACTATTCTGCAATCCTATCAAATATTCGTCGAGCAGATAACTGATACATTTTTCGCTCCCCTTGGCAATGAATGACGGTTTTAAGATAAACACAGATGTAGGATACCAGCGACAGCAGTGCTTAATGGCCTCGTCGGTCAGGCAAAGAAACGTAAAAAAAAAAATACTCAAAGATATGTGAAGTGCCTATATTCGCACTTCTTTAGACTGAATTGTTCTCCAGCTATAGACGTTTGCGAAAATCTCCTTCTGCGAGCTGTCAGCTTTGTCTGCTGGGTTGTCGAAGGGCTTCTGAGCACGCGCTGTTGCTCTGCAGTGCGAGACATCAGACCCTGCGCATGAGTCCACAGCTCAGCGACTCTGCATTTTTCGCCTGGGTGATAAGCGATAGCAAAGGTCTATACACATTTAAGATGACTGCATTGCAAATACTATACGCGCAAGCTAACGCACGCTCCTTACTTTGAAACGCGTCGTTCAAAACTGTGTTTTACATTAGGTTTGACCGCAGGGAATGCTACTGATCGAGGGAGACAATCGAAAAGCGCCAAAAATTCACCGTCACGGCTCTTGTCATCCATGCATTTGTTATCAGCGGCTTAACCAATCACTCATAAAACGAAAGCGCACGATAACGGCGCATTCACTGTGTGGTGATTGGTTTAGCAGGAAATGCAAATACTCAAATATAAGGAACTTCTTGAGTATGCACGTTTGACACTTTTTGATTGAACCCTTCGGCACTTGGAGTTGGATGCCATCGGACGATGTAAATCGGAGAATAGCGCAAATGCTCGTTTTGAGAAACAGGTTTTCAGATACTCGATTGTTTGGTTGCAGCCTTCGTTGTCGTGTACGTTTACGACTAAATGAAATACAGCCACGTAAATATATATATTTAAGAAAAACACTAAAATTTATATTCCCCCTCCCCTTCCCTAAACAGATAGCTACATTGACGCGTTGGTGAATATGCTCGTTTTTTCGTTGTTTGGTGACTATTCTCATTTCTAGTCTAGGCGATCTAGCCATGTAGGGATCTCATATAGTGTACATGTTGACTCTGGGCGTTTGCTATGCCAAGCCAGAGGTAGGACCTCTAAAACGAAAACTTGAAACATACTTCACTAGTCAAGTACTGTGCCGACAAGCTGCAAGTGTTCTGCTTTCTTTTCATAGGCCTCGCCATATATATACCCTTTGTGTTAAAATAAACATCAATTCTGAATTGATTAACTTTGCGGTTAAGGAAAATCATATTCAGGACTTAAGTTTTTTTGTTTTTTATTGTGAGATTGTGTTGGGCGATTGTTTAAAAATCTTGTGGATTTACTTCAGGCATTACGCCCTAGACATGGAATAGCTCCTAAAATGTATGTGAAATATTCAACATTGAGATAAATAATTGAAATAGCCAAAGGGAATTTGCACAGGTTTATTAATCTGGACACTTGTTTTTTTTTAAAATCATTCGTGGACGTGCGGCGTCTCCACATAAGTGTGGGCGGCAGATCCTGCAGGACACGCTTCCTTGGTCACGCAGACATGTTCAGCGTTACGGTAGAAACCTTCAGAGAAGAGATAGAAATTTTTACGGCACATCATGTGTATCTTTACTTAAAATCGACGAATACTATAGCTATTTTATTATGAGCCTCAAGTGGCAAAACGTGAACACTTGGAAGGTCCTGCGTCTAACATCATCGCGTTATACAATAAACAAAAATGCAGCTTCTTGTGAACCTTTCTGAAAATGTTCTTTTTGGTCTAAACTTTATCAGTGCGTCAAAGATGTATTTAATGTTTGACATAAATATAATTTAAATAATGTATTGTTCTAATACAGCGGCCATACCCTAACAAAGCTATGTACATTGGCGGTTACGAGAATGCAAGGTTAGCACAGTTTATCTTAGTTCAGTCCTCATGTATGTAGTACCTGTGTAGTATTTTCTATATTAAAATATCGTATTCCAAGTTACTATGTAAAGGAGGGTAGCTTGCACAGGGAGGCGTGTTCGTGATGCTACTGAACAAGGATCGGATAACATGCAACTCCCATAATGTATCGTAAAAAAAAACTTGTAGATGTCCTTAGGAAAAGTATTTACCTTGAGGAGCACCACCAATGTGTCGACTCAAGCAAATCATTATTTTCATACATCGCTATAATGCTGTAAATTGTCAGTCAAGAGTAAAACGTCTTTGAACTCTTTTTAAGCTAAGTGAAGCTGGATTTGGTATAAAATCTGCGAGATAAGCTTAATTTTGTTTCGTTGTTAATAAACGACGAACTCAAAACGCAACAAGTTGGGCTAGTTAGGCGTGTTGGGCTAGTTTGTTAGATATATTAAAGGAAAAAAAAAACAGCGGAAAGGATGAAATGCAGTTAGTAGTACAGACACGCCACCCTGCGATGTTCGCTTCGCCTTTCCTTACGTTTTTGTGCTGCTTCTTTTACTTCAAAAGTTCAAAACTCGCATAATAAAAAGAAACGATCCTAAAATAAAGGTAATACAAACAGCTACGGCACCGCCTTTCAGAACAGATAAGATGTAAAGAACGTCTTTGAAGTGGCTTGAAAATGCCGAGTTGTACAGAGTTTGCAATGCGTTAATACTGTTCAGCATTAACGTGTACTTTTTCTAATATTGCCAAAAAACGTAGCGATTTTCTCCTTACCATGGTCACAGTAGCAGCCAGTCTGACAGTCAAGCGTGCATTCAGGGCCGATTTGGGGCTGGTCGCAGGTAGCTTCAGCACAGCTACTCGAAACACACGTTTTGGCAACCTCGTTCTCCCCACAGGCCGGAGTAGTAACATCTACGTCGATTCGCACAAAACAATAAGCGCTTTATTTTCAGGTACCATACAGGCGACCCGGATGTAATGCAAACAATAAAAAACTATACAATCTGATCAATAGATCTAACTATAAATTAACCTTCCCAAAAATACATAAAAAAGACTCCAGTTGCATTTTAACTTCCCGCATTTTAGTAATAAAAAGAAATATCTTTATCTCGTGGCGTGTTGTAACAATAAATATTGAGCGCACGTTCACTCGGTTTTCGCAGATTGTAGTGCAGTTTATACCAAAATGTAAAAATTACCTAGAGAAACCGCATGGTACTAGGCAATTCCCTTAAGCCTAATGTAATAAAAAAGAACTTCACAATCGGTGAGCGATGGATGGAGAGTGGTCCTTGTTGTGTTCAGAGTCTTATTCTATTTTTGAACGATTTATGCGTGTGATCGAA
Source organism: Ixodes ricinus (assembly GCA_037355805.1). Classification (NCBI taxonomy): domain Eukaryota; kingdom Metazoa; phylum Arthropoda; class Arachnida; order Ixodida; family Ixodidae; genus Ixodes; species Ixodes ricinus. The sequence continues at coordinate 66,164 of JAZHYW010011733.1, forward strand.
GATTGTATAAAATGTGAGCTTGTCAAACCAGGACATACCTGCATGATGTTCGTGTTCATGGTGGTCAGCCGCAGCTACCACGAAATACACCAAAAGCGCTGTCAGGAGAAACTTAAGCATGGTCGTCGTAGGCTTTGGGTTCTGCTGAAACTGTAATTTCCAAAGCCACCCACTGTCTTTATATTGCTCGCCAGGGGGATCCACCAGCAACAGTGTGGTCATCAAGACGTGACTCTGTCGGGTGACAACATTTGGCACACGCTTATACTTCGTTTCACCGAAACACAGAGTGCATTGAGAGACCAGACGATATGCAAATGCTGATGCACAGACTGAAAGAGCAAGTTCGTGGATCCCTCAAAATGCTTGTTCGGTTTTTCTGGTGATAGCAGACACGCGAACGTGACAAAATTCGTGACGTTGAAGTTTTGGCGCTGTTTTATTGGCCCCATTTGCTCGTAGCGTCGGTACCACTCCGACTGAAACTTAATATAGTAGTTGATGGTCATCCCAACTCCGCAACAAGGTCGTGGTCGTTCTCCAAAATGAGATGATTGCTGAAGGTCTCTAGAATCAGTGGTGTGACGGTGTCCGATTCGCTTGATATAATGTATCCCAGACGAATAAAAAAAATGCTTCTGCGCATTGGCTTCGTTCTGAGTGCCCGAAATATGAGCGGATTACAGCGTAGAAATAATCCGAGGCATTTTTTTTTAAATTTGCATGGGCAAGCGTAAATTAATTGTATAAATCTTTAGGCTACGTTCGAGTGGATTAGAATGGTCAATCTAGTCAATAAATTAGAGTTGACACGTTCATTGCGTAATCCCTGATTTCGTTTCTAGAGATTACATTGCGTAAATGTTGTTTTCTAAACAATGCAAAAATGGGAATTTCTAAGCTCTACCTTAAGATTTAGTAAGGCCATTTGGCCTTACACATTAAAAATAATAAATCTATGGTAAATACGCGCCATCCGTTTTGGCACTTATTCTATACTTGTAAGGATACGTACAGTGTATGCACGATACACTATACCTGTAGGGATAGTCGTATCGTTAATTATCTCAATTAACAGAAAAGTTTTGGAAAGTATAATATTCGTAATTACTTGCAAATGCAGCTCCTTTCATAAATGAAGCGGAATATTCTCTGGATGCTATTGCCCTGGTGGCACAAAAACTCTGGGCCCAAATTTGATTTTTGTCTGGGAATTTAGGACATCGAAAAGCGCGAAGAAGCCAAGCTAGCGCCACACTTGACTTCCTTTAGAAAAGTCTGGGTATTTGGCCCTAATTTGCCAATCAAGTTCCAGAATTAGGTCTCACTTCTTCTTGCTTTGTATCTATGCGGTGACTTCGGGCCTAAATTGCTATACACGTGTAAGATGTAGGCTTGACTGCTGCTTCTGTTCGGTTCATACAAGGCGTGTTCTGGTCAAGTCTGGCACTTTCAGATAATACGTGGCGAGCTAAACAAAAGGCATGAAAACGCCAAAGGAAAGTATTTTGGCATTAACTAACGATTCGGAGCAAAACCACGTTAGGCTATAGTAAGGTCCTCTGGGATTACCAAGCTTGTGTCAAGTTAGGCTTTCCTCTGGCGTGCTACCTGGCTATTTCCTGACTCGGGCTAGAGCGCTTTAAGATCCCGATGTAAGATTTTGATTTTATTTTTAATGCAGCATGTTTTGAGCTGCGCCTATCTCCCATCGTCCTCGTAGTACAAGGTAATGAACACTCCGAAATAATTATTAATATTAATAAAGCACGGATATGTACCTGTGATTATGTAGACCGGCTATATGACATTTTGAAGAGGGAAAAATGGTAGGAGAAGAAACTACATCAGTTTATTTAGCTGAGAATATCTGTACAGTAATAAACTCAACGCTTAAGCCCGGCTGTAACTTAGTGTCTCACAACTTTCATTGCTAAAGGCGGTTTACCAAGAGTGTACAATTATGTGTGCAGCAAAGCCGCCTTGAACCCTGTCAACTACTGAGATCTGCTGAATTCGAAAGCCCGAACGACAACACGGAGACAGTCGGAAACCCTCCTCCAATTGAACCCCGCGACGGTTTTTTTCCCAACAATGTAGCAACCCTCGAAGCTTGACCATTCAACATTTAATTAGAGAGTTTTAGTGAGCTACAATTTCTGACTGGACAAGATTCGCAGGGCGCCGCTTTCGGATTCCGAACCTTCAGCTCGCACGCTTGCTGCCCTTCGTCGTGGTTTGAATGCGCGCATGCATGCTCGAGGCACACAGGTTGGCGAATTTATATCGAAGGCAGGACCGCAGAACGTTCGAGCTAGAGGCAGGGTAGCTTAAATACCTTCCTGCATTTTCCTTCCGACAGTGACAATACCGCTTGTGATACCAGAACATTAAATGTCACCATGATTCCAGGAAAATATCATAAATATTTCACCATGATAACAATCTGCACGTAATTTATTTTTCAGGTTCTCTTTTTTTTTGTGGAGACCCGTGGTTTTGCAGTAGTCAAGCAACAGCCGCCAGTGGTGACACTTGCATCTAGCAAATCAAGCCTCTATTCGGGCTTCAGCCTACTGCAATAAAAATAAACGATTTGGAAGTGTCTCACAACGGGTACGATTCTCACGGCACGATTGCGGGTCTGGCGTTCTTTTACGTACCAGGGCGAAAAGACAAAGAATAAAGGTGATTTAGACTTGTTTCTAATTGTATATAAATATTAAATTTGAAGCATTGTTTTTTTTTTAGTTTTAAATGAAACTATTTCCAAATAAAAAGAATAGCAAACAATTTTATTGAGAATTGGAGTCCCCGTTCTTTGACACATTACACGGGCACGAGTCCCCGTTCTTTAACACACGGGTGCCTCGAAAAACAAAATGGCGCTCTTCTGCGAGAAACAAATTACAGCGATGATTTTTCTGGCTTCACTGTGCTTATTCTCACTCAACATTACTGAGAGATCAAGATGAAATATTAAAAGTAAATTAACGCTAAAGCAGTAAGGGGAAATATTCTCCATCTCTCGCGAAGTTACAATTCTATCTTTAGCGGCAAGCACCGTAATTGTCAAGCTGCCTCAGTGGGGTTGTCACGTCAGCATTTGGCGGTTTTTTATCCTGCAGCCTGAGCATCCTTTTTACTAATGTATTTATGGCTGACGGGCACCCGGCATCGACCATTTCAGCTCCACCGATCAGCAATATTTCACACTGTGCTATTGCGTGGTAGAGTACTATGATGCTGTTTCTCTCCAGGCGAATGTAGTAATGTCCTAATTATTTGGTAATTATTGTCGAAATATTAAATCACGAGTATTTTGCCTCACTAAAGTCTAAAGAAGAGCAATGATGCGCCAGTTTTCAGGCTCAGGACACCTAATATTCGCTGTCAAAAGTGTTTAATTTAAATACATATGTTACGGAAAATAAAATTGATTATTTTGCATGCACTTTTTCTAGAAAGCTGAGGAGCATTAAAAAACTGACCATTCATTTCTGACTTTAAAAATACATCAGAGATATAAGATACGTACGTTAAAGGCAAAAAATATAAATTTGATTTACACAAAAGAAGTTATATTTAATCTAACTGAATCTGACCTAGTAGAAATTTGAATTTAATTAAGTAATTATGGCTAATTCAATTAGGTATGGGTTAAATCTAACAAACACTTTCTCACTCAAATACATTGGCCTTCGTTTATGTTTATAAAGTTTTTTTTTTCGAGTCCTGCCACGTAGTCTTTTTCCGCGTCGTGCTGCTTGCGACTATGGCGTGTTAGAGCTGGTGTTTTTCCCAGCTCCGAAAATGGTGAGAGCATGTACAGCCCTTGTTTTTTGTTTGTTAGTGTCAGGCTAAGTTTGAGGTGCAAGTTCCACTTTCTGCTGGCACTTCCTGCCTTTCGATGGTCTTTCACTTCGCACAGGCCTTTGCGGTATACTGCTGGAGCTCTGGAGCTCAATGCGAATATTCCATTGCATTCTTAATCTGTGACCCACTGTAATATAATATTATAATAAAAATAATGTTTATTTGATTCGTGCCTCAGAACAACCAGTAGGTTAAAATGTGGTGGCACATAAAATATAATACAAAAAGAAACATTCATAACGATATCTGCCACTGTTACACATTACTTTGCGGGTCAATGACTGAAAACATATAAATGAAGCTCTCGTATAAAGACGAAAAAACATAAAAATAAAACTTCAACGTGAGCGGCAATTTATTACTACTAAAATTTCCATCCAGCACCATAGCATCCCTCCCTAAAGTAAACAATTCGAACAAATTGTTCTTGAACCCTCTCGTTTCGCCCTGCATCAGCTGTAGTCAGCGAATTCCACGCAGCACTGCAAACCTTGAGTCTAACTCGAGTCTAACTCGGACCAAGGAGCAAAACAAGTGGACGAAACATAGACTTGGAAAAGGTATGCGTCACGGGTTATATCATTGCCATCACTCGAAAAGCTGAAGCAACAATCTGGCTAACATGATTTGAAAAGGTGAGGTTGCTATCAAAATAAATAAAATATTGTCGGTTTACGAAACTGATACAAAATTGTCGCCAGGCTTCATTAGAATAACGCTACAGAGCCACGTATTGGCTAGGTTAAGTGATTATTTTTTTAATATTACTTTATTTTTCGTGTTATTTTTCACGGTGTCCAACGAACCAAAGTTCTGGTACACTTCAAGCTTACTCACTCTAAAAACAAAGGGTGTAGCCCTTACACCCCTGTCACATATTAGACACCCCAAAACTTCAGTTTACCGTACAGCGTACTAACACCTAACTGACGGCTCCAACTTCTACGAAAGGATTGATGACGGTGCAATATAAGATATTAAACATCTAAAGTGTGAATCAAAGAGTACAGAAAAAAAACACACACACTGAGGTTCTGCAATAGGGCTAAGAAAACACCGATTACATTTTTTACATTCAGTTACACTTACTTAAGCTATTTTAATAAGTTGTACAAATGGGTTATCAAGCCGCTCGCGAAAGTTGGTAGCTTCGGTTGAACGCCATTGCGCTGTACGTCCAACTGAAGTTTAGGGGTGTCGTACATGTGACAGGGAGTGTAAGGCCTCCACCACTTTTTATACTGCTTACTTAGCCAGTTTTATGAACGATAAATATGTACCTTTCTGATAAAATGTGTGGTGTTATTGGTTTATCATTGATCTCAGTCGTGCTCCAGCAGGTCTAAATGACACACAGTCAGTTTTCATTCGCATTTTGGCTTCCGGAAGCGGAATCTTGAAACATACAAAAGAACAAAAGACTACATCGAAACCTTACACAAAAATATGCCATGAACTGGGACTTTTAATAACACGTTTGGACACTCCGTGACACTTTTGAACAAAACTGAGATATCACAACTTTCGATTTATTATTATAACCATTTCGTCAACCGCTTTCTTCTTCCACAATCAAAATCGCTGATACTAACACAAAAAACGTATATCGAGAATATAAAAAATACATCACGTAGCGTGAAACAGACATTATATTTTCTTTTATCAGGTCCATTCCAGGATATGTGTGAGGCATCTGGGACCCGCCTCAGAGTTATGATAGCATTCTGATTCACCTATAGACCTGATGAACATTTATGTCCTAGTTACTAATGCACATGTCACAAAAAGCGCCCTTCCTATTTTTTTTAAGCGACCATAGACAGAAAGTGAATGTACCCTTGGCAACAGGCCTACTTTTTTTCTTCAAGGTTTTAACGAAACAGAAACAACAGAGGAGACAGAACTTGTGACTGATGTTCTTTAATGTTAGAGAGAATAAATAGTTTCTTCTTGCACAACGGCTAGGACTCGACCGTCTCCCGGACGCATATGTAAGCAAACATTAAAACGGAACTCAATTACTAAAAAACGTTTTTCGAAAAAAAAATAACGTTTGCCGTGTGCTGTCGATGATGAGCTGTCGTCTGTCCATTTCGGTCGGGCGGCCGATGCCTGGAAATTTAGGCCGATGGAGGCAGATTAGCGTTGGGCAGCTGGCAATGGCCGCAAACAAATGTGGTCGATATCCGCACTAAGTTTTTCGCCTTGTAATCGACTGGTCGTCATGCTGGCGTCCCGCGAAGGCCTGTAGGTTCGTGAAGGCGTCCGGGACACCTGCTGACCTTCAGAGACCAACTCAAAGTTCCACGAGAGGTGCCGCTAAGTTTAGCCGGGCGGGCGGGATGATGGGCACCACCTTGATTTTACAGCCGCATCATGACGGGAATCACCTCCTCGGCGCTTGAAAAGGCGCGCAAGCGGCCGGGAAACGTACCGTGCGCCTTACTCGTATATTCATGAGGACTTCCAGGAACTTTTCGGCAATGAGTAGGCTCTTTTCCTCTGAGAGAGGCTCGGCTACAGCTGGCCGCCAGTGGCGGGCAGAGGGGCAGTCATGTTCAATCGGCCGTAACTACGCGATAGTAATGTGCACCTCGGAGCTTGAGAAGTTACACGAACGATGGAAAAACGTATCGCAGGCTTTTCTTGAATAGTCATGGCTCCCTCCAGGAACTTTTCAGCTGGGATTCAGACATTTTCCGGCTAAAAACGTAGAAACTCACGGAGTCTATGGTAGACACCAGGAACCAGTTGGCCTTCTACTACAGTGTTGCGAACCAGCGTCCCTGCCTAATGGCAGAGAAACCCGTGTCGCTACAAGAAAAAACGTCTAATTTCGCTCGCTGAAACTGACTGCAGAGTCTTTCAGCTGGACTCCAAGTAACCGCCACTTTATACTTTAGGAGTGGTAGGTAAAGTTACGGTTAAAACAAGTAAATATTATCAAAAAAAAAAAAAAAACTTACGCGACACAAAGGCGGTGGCAGTATATTTATATACCTGCGCCAACGCTGAAGTCTCGACCCCTTCTGCTGTAGTCGAGAGGTTAGGTTTCCGGTGCTCTAACCTCTCGACTACAGCTGAAGGGTCGAGACTTCAGCACCGGGACTTGTCGTCGCCGCGTGAAAGTTCCTGGTCTAAACCGCGCCAGAACCTTTTTTTTGTGCTTATTTTGTGGAATCTTTTTTTTTTTAAAGTTTACACAACTGCAGTGTGTATTAGTACTAAATAGGCGCCCCCTGTTATAAAATAGTCGTATCAAGAGCGTTGTATACTCAAAAACACATAAAGCTGTAGTTGCTGGGGAAGGGATGCTTGTTTTCGGCCCCGTTTGCGTGAAAATCATAGCGTTGTTGTAATCTTTGTTTCCTTTTAATGAAGATTATGAAACGATTGTATTAGCGCGTTAACTTACCTTCATCTTTCTTTCTTCCTTCCGGTGTGTAAATTCAACAGGTGGGACAGACAGTAAATACCTTCAAAGGCGCAGTACTGCAAGTGGATGATTCGGCCGATTTGTATAAAGTATCGCAGTTAGAAAGTAAGACACACGCGCGAAACATATATATAAAAGTTTTGGCGCGATTTCAACTCAGAAATTCACGCCGGGGCTACAAGTCCCGGTGCCCCTACCGCCTGGCTACAGCAGAAGGCTAACATCTCCGACGTCGGCATAGGTATATAAATTTACTGCCAGCGTTTTTATCTCAGTTGAAGTTGTTTTTTATTTTGATTTATATTTACCTTTCCTGGCCGTCACTTTACCTGCCGCTCCAAAGGTATAACAGGGCGGTTAATTGGACTCCAGTTCAAAGGCTCTGCGGTCAGTTTCTACGAGCTATATCAAACCTTTGAACCCGAAGCGACGCGGATTTCTCCGCCTTTAGGCAGGGACACTAGGTACTTCTTGTCCCCATGGAGCTGGTCGCGTGACAAAAAATCCCTCTTGGCGGCATCCGCGACCGCGGCCGCGAGATCAGCAAACCGCCCCCTGGTAGTCGAGCGAGCAGACGAGCTTCTGCTTTCGTGTCGTCTGCTATTTCACCACCGTATATCGTCGTCTGCAATGCCGTGAGACGCGGACAAGAAAGCTGCGCGTCGGCGTCCGTTTTCCCCTCCGTCCGTCTGCTATTCATCTGCCGTCTAAAAATGACTGCAACGCTCAGAAGCCGCGACCTTGGAAGCGACGTTCTAACATTCCGTCATGCACGAGCCACGGTTTAATACAAGCGTCTGTCAGTGTCTATAGATGTACGTCATAAGCGACAGAGATAACTAAAAAAAAAAAAAAACCTTCGAAATAAATATTCAGTTTTTTTAGCTTTGATGTACTTCTTATTATTTGTTTTTTCAAATGTCATCCGCGAGCTAGGTGGGTGAGCGTCATGACACACAATTAAAACGCGACATAAATCTATTCGCTTTGTTAGGCGAGGCGAGCTGCAATAATTAAAACTTGGCCTTTCGATGCGCAATGACGGGAACATACCCAGACAAACTTGATGCGAGCCGAAAGTCCAATAGCCTCCATCCAAATTGTTCGCAAATTCTGACCAGTGTAGGTATCTTCTCGGTATTGAAACCACGGCCGCAATCATGACGGCGGTAGAATTCACAGAACAGCGGGGCCGCTTTTACGGGAAGCCAACATCTTTATTCAGCAATAACACGCTCAAAGAAAGAAATCAAACAAGGTCGATCAACATATTCGATCTGGGATGCTAGGCCTTGGCCATTCCGGCTACATGGACAAGCATCCACACAGCGCTTCCGAAGGCGCGTACTGGCGGCAGTTGTTTGTTGGAAACTACGTCGGTTGAGGAGATCTTCCTCTAAATACCTCTGTAAACTCAAAGACCACTCGCACTCAAAAATTAACGAACTCATCGAGCTTCGCTCGTTCAGCACTCCGCTGACACCGGAAGCCATTTTATTAACGTTTCATACCAAAGCGGGGGACGCAGTTTTAGAATACTTTTGAAAACAATAATTACTCTTTCTCAATTATTTGCTTCTCAAACATGAAAAAAAAACAGTCGATTAAAATACTATTGCGGCACGGAGACTGAAATTTACAATAAAACTTTCACACGTCAATCGTCTCTCTAGCAAACGAGATAAGTAAGCACCTTTTAAGCATTGGGCGGGGCTTAGCTGGATTCGACCTCGACCTTCAGCACCTAAATTGCTTCCAACGGCGTAAATATTGCGCAATTTTGTTTTCCGTGCAAAAAACAAAAAAAAAAAAAAAACGTGTCCCATTTATGTAATTAAAAAAAAATAATAAGAAGAAAAACTTTGCTCTTTTTTAGGTGTCCTCTTAAAGGAAAGTGTCTCGCTTCCGTTGGTGGAAGAGAGCAGTAGGTTGTGTAAAAACAAAATAGAAATTCGTGGACGTTTAAGGGGAAAGTCAGGTTTTGATTTTCGACATGGCAGTTAAAGTTAGCACTAAATATTAGGCAACAATGAAAGGGGTAGTTACGTTGGCCGCGGGAAGCAAAGGAAGCAATGAATGTAAGAGGGAGAACTTGGTAAATGGAGGCCTTCATGGTTCCTCTGGAGATGATGAACGTTCGCCTACTCGTTGAAAGTCAAATAACCCAGCTCTTTATATAGGTAGATGTGCGAAATGAAGAATTAAAAGATTGGAATGCCAAAAAAGCCAGCTTCAAGGATTATCAGCGCAATACACCTCACGTATAACGGTTCGAATGACGTGCTTGCAAAAGCCTTGTCATTGCTTACTCATCTATTCAAATATGTTCTCAACTTGCCCATTCTAAGCCTCTTCATAGCTGTTTGTTTATCGCATCTGGATTGTGCAATCGTATGAGATATTCTTCGAGTTGATAACTGATACATTTCTCTATCCCCTTCTCATTGAATGACGGTTTTAAGATAAACACAAGTGTAGGATGCCAGCGACAGCAGTGCTTTATGGCCTCATCTGCTACGCAAAGACACGTAAAAAAAATACTCAAAGTGATGTGGACTGCGGTATATGTTCGCACTTCTGTAGGCTGGATTGTTTCCATCTATAGACCTTTACAAAAATCGCATTCTGGGCGCTGCCATCTTTGCCTGCTGGGCTGTGCAACGCCTTCGGAGCATTACCTGTTGCTCTGCATTGCGGTACATCAGACCCGGCGCATGAGTCCACAGCTCAGTGACTCTGCAATTTTCGGCCGGGTGTTTAGCGATACAAAGGTTTGTACACATTTAAGCCGACTGCACTGCAAAGACTGTACGAAGAAGCTAACGCAGGCTCCTTACTTTGAACCGTGTCATTCGATACTGTGTTTCACATGACGTTTGACCGCACGCAATGCTGCAGATCAAGGGAGCCAATCGAACAGCGCCAAAAATTCACCATCACGGCTCTCGTCATCTTAGTGCATTTGTTGTCAGCGGCTTAACCAATCACTCTGAAAAGAAATAGCGCACGATAGCGGCGCATTCACTGTGTGGTGATTGGTTGAGCAGGCAATGAAAATACACAAAAATAACGAGCGTCTTGAGTATGCACGTTGACACTTTTTGATTGGACCCCTCGTCACTTGGAGTTGGATATCATCGGACGATGTAAATCGGAGAATAGCGAGAGTGCTCGTTTTGAAAAGCAGCGTCTCAAATACAAGAGTGTTTGTTTGTAGCCTTCGCTGATGTGTACGGTTACGCCTGAATGCAATACCGCCAAGTAAAAATATGTATACTTAGAAAAGAAAAAAAAACCTCTAAAATTTATATTCTCTCTCTCTCCCCCGCCCTAAACAGATAGCTACATTGACGCGTTGGGGAATATGCTCGTCTTTCCGTTGTTTGGTGACTATTCTCGTTTCTCGTCTAGGCGATCTTGCCATGTAGGGATCCCATATAGTGTACGTGTTGACTCTGGGCGCTTGCTATGCCAAGCCAGAGGTAGGACTTCTAAAACGAAAACTTGAAACATACTTCACTAGTCAAGTACTGTGCCGACAAGCTGCAGGTGTTCTGCTTTCTTTCCATGGGCCTCACCATATATATACCCTTTGTGTTAAAATAAACATCCATTCTTAATTGATCAACTTTGCGGTCACAAAAAATCACATTCAGGACCTTTTTTTTTAGATTGTGTTGGGCGGTTGTTTAAAAATCTTGTGGATTTACTTCAAACATTACGCCCTTGACATAAAATAGCTCTTGAAATGTATGTGAAATAATAAACATTGAGATCAAGAAGTGAAATATCCAAAGGAATTCGCACAGCTTTATTAATCTGGACAATTTGTTTTCTTGAAAAAATCATTCGTGGACGTGCGGCGTCTCCACATAAGTGTGGGCGGCAGATCCTTCAGGACATGCTTCCTTGGTCACGCAGACATGTTCAGCGTTACGGTAGAAACCTTCAGAGAAGAGATAGACATTTTTACGGCACATCATGTGTATTTTTACTTAAAATCAACGAATACTATAGCTATTTTATTATAAACCTCAAGTGACTATACTTGAACACTTGGAGGGTCCTGCGTTTAACATCATCGCGTTATACAATAAACAAAAATGCAGCTTCTTGTGAACCTTTCTCAAACATCTTCTTTTTGGTCTTTACTTTATCAGTGTGTCTAAGATTTATTTCATGTTTGACATCAATATAATTTAAATAATGTATTTTTCTAACACAGGGGCCACACCCTATCAAAGCTATGTACATGAGCGGTTACGAGCAGCGCAAAGTTAGCACAGTTTAGCTTAGTTCAGTCCTCATGTATGTACACTCTTAAAAAAGTCTGTGCGTCTACTTTCACACACAATACTCTGAGAGCCAATCACCGCAACTTACGAAGGCAGCTCGACGAATGACGATGCCGAGACATCTGTTTAGACCAAAGAGCGCGCAGTCTGAGTTGTGACATTAAGCAATGCAAAACGTCACGCTTGCATTGCTTAATGTCACAACTCAGACTGCGCTTTTTGGTCTAAACAGATGTTTCGGCATCGTCATTCGCCGAGCTGCTCTTCGTAAGTTACGGTGGTTACTCTCAGTATTGTGCGTGAAACTAGACGCACAGACTTTTGTAAGAGTGTAGTACCTGTGTAGTATTTGCTATATTAAAACATTGTATCCTAAGTTACTATGTAAGGAGGGTAGCTTGCTCAGGGAGGCGTGTTCGTCATCCCAGTGAACAAGGATCGGAAAACATGCACCTCCCATAATGTATCGTAAAAAAAAAACTTGTAGATGTCCTTAGGAAAAAGTATTTACCTTGAGGAGCACCTTCAATGTGTCCACTCAACCAAATCATTATTTCCAAGTGTAAAACGTCTTTGAACTCTTTTTAAGCTAAGTGAAGCTAGATTTGGTATAAAATCTGCGCGATAAACTTAATTTTGTTCCGTTGTTAATTAACGACGAACTCAAAACGCAACAAGCTGGGCTAGTTGTCCGAGTTGGGCTAGTTTGTTAGATATTTAAAGGAAAGAAAAAAAAACAGCGGAAAGAATGAAATGCAGTTAGTAGTACAGACACGCCACGCTGCGTTCTGCGCTTCGCTTTGCTTTCCGTTTTTGTGCTTCTTTTGTTACTTCAAAAGTTGAAAACGCACATAACAAAAAACAAAAAAAAACAACGATCCTAATGTAATGTTAATACAAACAGTTACTGCGCCGCTTTTCAGAACAAATAAGATGCAGAGAGCGTCTTTGTAGTGGCTTGAAACTGGCAAAGAGTACAGAGTTTGCAGTTTGCAAAAAACATAGCGATTTTCTCCTTACCATGGTCACAGTAGCAGCCAGTCTGACAGTCAAGCGTGCATTGAGGGCCAATCTGTGGCTTGTCGCAGGTAGCTTCAGCACAGCTACTCGAAACACACGTTTTGGCAACCTCGTTCTCCCCACAGGCCGGAGTAGTAACATCTACGTCGATTTGCACAAGACAATAAGCGGTTTATTTTCAGGTACCATACAGGCGACCCGGATGTAATGCAAACGATAAAAAATATACACTCTGATCATTAGATCTAACTATAATTTAACCTTCCCAAAAATACATAAAGAAGACTCCAGTTCAATTTTAACTTGGCGCATTTTAGGAATAAGAAGAATTATCTTAATCTCGATGGCGTGTTGTAAAAATAAATATTCAGCTCACGTTCAGTCGGTTTTCGCAGATTCTGGTGCAGTGTATACCAAAATGTAAAGATGACCTAGAGAACTCGCATGGTACTAGGCAATTCCCTTAAGCTTAAAGTATTAAAAAGAACTTCACAATCGATGAGCGATTGATGGAGGGTGGTCCTTGTTGTGTTCAGAGTCTTATTCTATTTTTGAACGATTGATGCGTGTGTTCGAAGAATGTATAAATTATGAGGTTGTAAAACGAGGACATACCTGCATGATGTTCATGTTCATGGTGGTCAGCCGCAGCTACCACCAAATACGCCAAGAGCGCTGTCAGGAGAAACTTAAGCATGGTCGTCGTAGGCTTTGGGTTCTGCGAAAACTGTAATTTCCAAAGCCACCCACGGTCTTTATATTGCTCGCCAGGGGATCCACCAGCAACAGTCTGGTCATCAAGACGTGACTGTGTCGGGTGACAACATTTGGCACACGCTTATACTTCGTTTCACCGAAACACAGAGTGCATTGAGAGACCAGACGATATGCAAATGCTGATGCACAGACTGAAAGAGCAAGTTCGCGGATCCCTCAAAATGCTTGTTCGGTTTTTCCGGTGATAGCAGACACACGAACGTGACAAAATCCGTGACATTGAAGTTTTGGCGCTGTTTTTATTGGCCCCATTTGCTCGTAGCGTCGGTACCACTCCGACTGAAACTTAATATAGTAGATGATGGTCATCCCAACTCCGTAACAAGTCGTGTCGTGGTCGTTCTCCAAAATGAGATTATTTCTGAAGGTCTCTAGAATCAGTGGTGTGACGGTGTAGAATTCGCTTGATATCATGTATCCCAGATAGATTTAAAAAAAAAACTGCTTGTGCGCATCGGCTTTGTTCTAGGTGCCCGAAATATGAGCGGACTACAGCGTAAAAAAATCCATTTATTTTAAATTCGAATGGGTAAGCATATATATCAGTAAAATTCTTTATGCTACGTTTAAGTGCATTATATTGCGAAATCTGGTAACTAAATTAGAGTTGACACGAGACTGCCGTAATTCTTGATTTCGTTTCTAAATATTACATTGCGTAAATGTTGTTTTCTTAATAACGGGAAAATTAAAATCGCTAAGCCCTGCCTTAAGATTTAGTAAGACCAGTTGGCCTTGTAACATGTGGAGTTGAAAAAACACACATTTCTACAGGGCTTTTAAAGTTGTTCATTGCGCATTCAAAAGAATAAACTATGGTAAATACGCGTCATCTGTTTTGGCACTTATGCTATTCTTGCAAGGACACAAGTATTGATATACATGTATATGTATAGTGTATGCACGATACGCCATATTTATAAGAATAATCGCCTCGGTTAATCTCTTAATTGAGTAAAATTAATTAAGGAAAATTATGATTATTGTAAATCACCTGGAAATGTAGCTCCTTTCATAAATGAAGCAGATGGAGTTCTGCCTACAATACCCAGGTGGCACAGTTAGTTAGGCCCTAATTTGATTTTTCTTTGGGAATTTTTGCCCTCATAGAGCGCGAAGAAGGGAAGGTAGCGCTAAACTTGACTTTTTTTTGAAAAAAGTCTGAGAATTTGGCTTTAATCAAGTGCCAGATTTAGGTCTCACTTCTGCTTGTTTTGTTCTTACGTGGTGACTTTGGGCCCATATTGCTATAAAAGTGCCAGATGTAGGCTTTTCTGCTGCTTTTGTTTGGTTCATGCAAGGCATGTTTGGGTCAAGTTTGGCACTTTGGCGAATACGTGGCGAGATCAAGAAAAGTCATCAAAACGCCAAAGGAAACTATTTTGGCACTAACTTACAATTCGGACCTACACCGCTTTGGGCCCTACTAAGGCCCCTGGGATTACCAAGCTTGTGTCAAGTTAGGCGTTCCTCTGGCGTTCTACCTGGGTATTCCCTGACTCGGGCTAGAGCACTTTCAGTATCCCGATATAATATAATGACTTTTTCTTCATGCCGCATGTTTTGTAGCTTCTCCCTTCTCCCAATGTCCTCATTTTATAAGGGAATGAACACTCCGAAATCATTGTTAGTATTAATAAAGCACGGATATGTACCTGTGATTATGTAGACCGGCTTTGTGACATTTTCAAGAGGGAAAAAATGGTGGGAGGAGAAAATACATCAATTTATTTAGTCGAGAGTATCTGTACAGTAATAAAATCAACAATTAAGACCGACTGCGACTTAGTGCCTCACAAATTTCATTGTAAAGGCGATTTACCAAGAGTGTACAATTATGTGTGCAGCAAAGTCGCCTTGAATCCTGTCGACTACTGAGATCTGCTGACTTCGAAAGCCCGAACGACAACACGGACACAGTCGGGAACCCTCCTCCTACTGAACCCCGCGACGTTTTTTTTCCCAACGATGTAGCAACCCACGAAGCTTGACCATTCAAGTTTTAATTATAGAGTTTTTGTGACCTACAATGACTGACAGGACAAGTTTCGTAGGGCGCCACTTTCGGATGCCCAACCTTCAGCTCGCGCGCTTGCTGCCCTTCGTCGTGGTTTGCCTGCTCGCATGCACGCTCGAGGCACAAAGGTTGGCGAAGTGATCTCGAAGGCAGGACCGCAGAAAGTTCGAGCTGGAGGCAGGGTACCTGAAAGAGCTTCCTGCCGTTCTGCTTCTGTCAGTGACAATACCGGTTGTGATACCAGAACACTAAATGTCAGTCATGATTCCAGGAAAATATCATACATATTTCATCGTGATAACAACGTGCCCATAAAAAACAAACAGTTCTCTCAGGTTCTATTTTTTTCTGTAACCCCGTGCTTTTGCAGAAAGTCAAGCAACAACTGCCAGTGGTGTCACTTGATTGATTCTAGCAAATCAAGCCTCGATTCGGGCTTCCGCTTACCACAATAAGGATAGATGATTTGGAAGTGTCTCATAACGAGTACGATCCTAATGCAACGATTGCGGTTGAGCCACGATTGCGTAATGGACGCCACGATTTCAGGTCTGTCGTTCCATTACGTGCCAGGGCGAAGTGAAAAAGATTATGGTGATTTAGAGTTGTTTCGAATCCTAATTTAAATATTAATTGGGAAAACATAGGCTTTTTTTCTGTTTTAAATGAAACACTTCTCAGGTAAAAAGAATATCAAACAGTTTTAGTGAGAATTGGACTCCCAGTTCTTTAACACATCACACGGGCACGCATCTTTTTAACTTTAGCTAAAAGAACAGTAATGAAAATTTTTTTAGGGTGCCTAGAAACACAGGTTGGCGCTCCTCTGTGGTAAGCAAATTGCAGCGATGATTTTTTGGCTTCAATTTGCTTAATCTGTCTCAAAAGTATTTTACAGAGCAACAGTATTTTTTACAAAAGTATTTTACAAAAGCAGCAAGTAGAAATATTCTCCATTTCCCGCGCAGTTACAATTCAAGCGTTAGCGGCAGGCGCCGTGATTGTCCAGCTGCATCGGTGGCGTCGTTGGTTCAGCAGTTGGCGGCTTCTTATCCTGCAGCGTGAGCATCCTTTTTACTAATCTAATTATGGCTGACGGGCACAAGGCATCGACCATTTTAGGCACCACGATCCGCAATATTTCACATTGTGTTGCTGCGGGGCTGAGAATTATGATAACATTTGTCTCTAGCCTAATGTCGTAATGTGCTGATAATTTGGTACTTATAGTTTTAAATATTAGATCACAAATATGTATCCTAACTAAACTAAAAAAGCAAGGATGCGCCAGTTTTCAGGTTGAAAGCAATTTATATTTGCTGTCAAAAGTGTTTAATTAAAATTCATATTTACGGGAAATATAAAGGAGTATTTTTCATACACTCGTTCCAGAAAGCTGAGGAGCTTTCAAAAACTGAGTTAGTAATATGTCTCTGTAAGAATTCATCAGAGACACAGTGTATGTACGTTAAAAGTAAATATATATATATATATATATTTGATTCAAATAAAAAGTAAGATTTAAACTAAATGAATCTGACCTAATACAAAAATGGTTTTTATTGAAGTAAATATGGCTACATCAAATAATACTGGTTTAAATTTAAAAAAAGTCATGTTTTAACTCATATACATTTGTTTTTGTTTATGTTTAGAAAGTTTCTTTTAGTCCTGCCACGTAGTCTCATTCAGCGTCGTCCTGCTTGCAACTTGGGCGTGTTAGAGCTGGTGTTTTTCCGAGTTCCAAAAATGGAGAGAGGATGCGCAGCCCTTGTCGTTTTTGTTAGTGACAGGTTAAGTATGAGGCAGAAGTTCCACTTTCTGGTGGCACTTAGGTTTTTTCGAGGATCTTCGACTGCGCACACGTCTAGTGTTGAACTGCTGGAGCTCTGCAGCTGAAGTCGAATATTTCATTGCATTCTTAATCTGTCACCCGTTATAGATTGTGTCTGGTTTATGAAACTGGATGGAAGCCTGTCGCCACGCTTCATTAGAATAACGTTTCGGAGCCACGTATTTGCTAGGTTAAGTGATTATCTTTTTTAATATTACTTTATTTCTTCGTCATATTTTCATGGTGTAAAACTAACCAAAGTTCTGGTATATTTCAAGCTCACTTAGCCTGTTATGTGCACGAGAAATAGGTGTTTTCCTGACAAAAAGTGTGGTGTCATTGGTTTATGTTTGATCTGAGTCGTGCTCCAGCAGGTTTAAATGACACACAGTCAACGTTCGCTCATATTGTGATTTCCAAAGCGGTACTTAAACGCACACAAAAAAAGACTACTCATAAGCCTTACACTAAAATATGCCATGAACTGGGACTTGTAACAACATGTTCGGACTCTCAGTGACATGTTTGAGCAAGACAGATATCACAAATTTTGGTTAATTACTAACCATTTTCCTGGACCGCTTACTTCTTACACCATCAAAATCGCTGGCACTGATGCGAAAATGTCTCGAGATGTCATTTTGTTATAATATCGTTTTGATTAACCTATAGACCTGATGAACAATTAGGTCCTAGTTACGACTGCACATGTTACAAAAATATCTTTTATTATTTTTTAAGTGGCCATGAACAGAAATTGGACACATACTTCGCAACAGGCAAAAATGTTTTTCAGGGTTTTAACGAAGAGAAAATTTGAAATGTAACATATAACATATATAACATATATATAATGTAACATGTAACATATATAATTTGACATGTAACATGTAACAAATGTAACATAACAAAAGAATATAACTTAATTTAGCTCTGTCGAGATCTCACCCACCATGACTCAGCACACATTATAAACGCTCAAACATTCAATTTAATTGAAGGAAACACGTCGGAAACTGTCAGTGTACCGTCAATAAAAACGTTTATTGCAGTGTGTCAAGTTCACCTCCAGACTTCTCACTCATGGGCAGGTTCTTCCTCCACATATGTATGTGCCGCCGAATCTTCAGGGCACTGGTCCTTCGCAACGCAGTTCCTTTGCTCGTTACGGTAGAAACCTTGAAACAAGGACATGTATAACACGATTGGCGTTACTAAACTGCTTGTCGATGCGTTAGAAAGAAGAGAAATTGTAGGAGAGGGCAAATTCAACACCTTCTACATAACAAGGTCCCGGTGCTACACTTGTACGTAACGTACCCGAGGTAAGCACGCGGCGCAGATTGAACTCGATTTCTACCTAAGCGTTCGGCGAAGGATCGTGTCCAATCAAATGAGCAGACTAGACGAGTACAAGCCGAAAGCTGATGCAGCACTTGTAACCAGTCTCTAACGCACGCTGGACCCTGTACGTGACATAAAAATACAGTACCACAGCCTTGTTGTCAAAAAAGTATTCCTGAGGGTGCGCAGTTGCTCCCTGGTTGAAGGGCGCAAAGTTGCTGTCTTGTTAAAGGGGTAACCTTAGCGCAATTTTTAGGAAAATATGTGCGAAAAGCCTGTTACCCCATTAATGGTGTATTAACGGGACCCTTTGTTAGAGTGTTTAGGATAAGTGCAGCCTTCTCAAGTGTAAGCGAGGAGACTGAACCTAGCGGAGAAAACTTGAACCGAAGAAAGGAAAAACTACGATATAATAAAAAAGGTAACGAGGAGTCGTGTATCCTAGAGGCTAAAGTATTGGATCACTGAAGCCTGCGTTCGATTGCGCATGAGTGCAATTGCGAAAATACAGTGCACACAACGGGTTAGTCTATCATCGATTATGTTTTTGTGTGTTTTTACTTTTTTTAAGAAAAAACGTAAGCCTGAAATTTGAAAAAAAATATGCACAGGTTAGATGTATTCGATTAAAAAATATTGCGAATGCCTACGTCTGTGCTATGCCCGATGAATGTAAAGTCGTACCTCTAAGCGTTCTACGAAAACACTAACAAGAGTAAATATGGATGAGTGTTGTCTCAGTAAGCTCGATCGTTCCTTTCAAATCGGTGTAAGCAATCCAACCTGATATCGGATATTAAAGTTTAGTGATCAAAACTTGCATCTCTTAAACTACTTTTTTCATTTTGCTGGGGCCAATACAATTATCCGAGGCAATTTTTGTGTATTTTATTTTATTTTGGAGTATTGCGCTAATTGCTCAAAAAAGCAATATCAACATTTAGCTCCATCGGAAACATTTCAGAAGTACACTCTCTTTTAATATAGATAAAATGGCATAATAAAATCGCCCATATAATGAGCAAACCTGAGAGACTCTGTAACGTGTTTTTATAACACGGTAAGCATAATTGCGTCGTAGAGTTTCTGTTTCATAGATTCTTATATATGCTTGTGACATTAAGAGCTAATCAGGCTAATTATAAATCAATCATGAAGTTCAAAGGTAGAGACTTTATCAGGAAAAAGATGATTAATGTAAATCTGGGCGCCGAGTATCGCTGAATATTCCTGTAGCTCCGTGTTCTTTCGCTGTAAGTCATCGCTTTTACCGGCTTATGCGCCTGATCTGCCATCTTAAGTCGCGTTCACACATCTGTGCTTGAGCGTGACCGACCTGGGACGCAACCACCTCTAAGCACTTACGACGAAAGAAGATATTTCCACACTAGCGCCATCTAACAGGTTGTCCTGGAACAATTCGGATCTGCGTATGAACATATACAGCAGGTTTTGCCGTATTTCATTTATCAAGGGATGATGCGTAATATATGTTCCAGACCAGAAGTTTCCCAGGTCTATCCGATAGGTGGCGGCAATGTCTTCTCTCGTTGTAAGCGGTCACATGCTGCCGTAACAGAGTAGATCTCAACTCAAATCTGTAAGCCAAGACATTAGCAATTTTCCGTTGTTACTGTTACGCAAGTGCTGTGTTTGACAACGTACGGTGTTTGCAGAAGCATCCCCGTATGCAGTCGGCGGTGCAGGCGGGCCCCACTTGGGGATGGTGGCAGGTAGCCTCGGAGCAGGAACTGCTGGTGCACGCTTTGTAGACTTCGTTCTCGGCACAGTCGTGTGGCGGTGGCGTATGGACTTCTTCAACACATCAGAAACTACAATTATACTCTGATTCACTTTAGGTCCAACCGCTGTCAACGATACAATCCGAAAGCCAAAAATGCTTCTTCATGGCTCTCGTCGTCTTTGCGCCCTTGCTATCGAACACATAAAAAAAACAAAAAAAAAACCGGCAAGATCGTGCCGCATTTACTTTGCGTGATTGGCGCCATCGTATCGTAGTGTGGGCTGCTGCCGGAGATGAATAGAAAGGAGTAGAGTAAACATAACGGAAATTTATTGTTTACTCTAAAGTAATACTAGTCTCTTTTCGTGTAGCCAAGTGCATTCTATACTTCGTTTCACCTTACGTCCGAGCGCGGCTAGTGTTATGAGCCGAAAGGCCAATCAAACAGCGCAAAAGCGCAACGTCATGGCGTGCTCTCTGCGCTTGATAGGACTAGCCGGCGGAGGAGCACGCACAGAGAGACGGCGAATACCGGCTGATCCTATCAACTGCAGAGAGCACGCCATGACGTTGCGCTTTTGCGCTCTTTCATTGGCCCCTCGGCTCATAACATCGGCAGCGCTCGGACCTAAGCTGAAACGAAGTATAAGGTCGCACTGACACCTCCGATAACAGCAATCAATTAGCCTTTAAACGAGTATGTTGCAGACCTTGCAGAAGTAAATTGCTTAATAACGTTAGCATTTGCAATTAGACCTGGAGGATGTGGTTGAACATTTAGACGCTGCAACGGAAGTATACTGACTGCTACATATCGCAAACATTTAGTGTGAGTACATTTGACTTGGATGGTATTGATGAATAACAAGTTTTAACACCCTTTGAGGAATTCCCTTAAAGAAGTTACGTTTTGATGTCAGGCTCTTGGATATACAAAAACCATGTATATACAAAATTCTTTCTGCTTGCTAATGGTTACGTTTTTTTTTAGCACTGCCCATAATTTCAAAATTTTAATGCATACTGGTTGGGATTTATCAGGAGCAGACCCAGTATAAGCTAGCCTTTCAATATGCATAGCACAGGGTAGTTATATGTCGCATACAACGTTGTCCAATCGCATATTTCCCAATTTGACTAATCACCAAGAGAATTTTCGCATGCTGTAAGACTAATTATTAAAATAGAACAGCTACGCAATGCTTTTGTTTTGTGTACTTATGAAAGTAAAAACTAACCGAAGACGAAACTTGCAAAGAAAAAACAGAGTGCAGAGTGCAGCATTTTTAGACGGAAACTGAAAAGTGTTATCCAGGTGGAATTGGGGCATTTTGTTAAACCAAACAAGGAACAAACCCACAATTATTGCCAGAATAATTTTCTTTCTTTCTCGCTATTTAAAGATGAAACGTCGCAAACATCCATAACAACGACCCTTTTGTTGATTTTCTTTCATTGGCACAAAAAGAGGCAAAGCTCACTGTTGATGCGTAGAAAAGATAATTTAGTTGTAAATCTTGATCCAAGCAAATTTGCATTTGAATATTTTTGGAAAACTAATGCATCACCTCACCAGATCATCGTATTTTAGGTTGTCGGGCAATTAAAAACTATTATTTCAGATTAACTTAAAGTAGGAAATACTTTTTGGCTGCCGCTGTTTTTCCGCCCAAAAACAAACGTTTAGGTTTACCTGCTTCGTCTTCCGGCCATGGAGATGCCATGACCAATTGGGCAACCAATGCGATCACAAGGAATTTCCACATGGTCTCAGCTTGCGGGAGAAAACAGTCAATGTCTGAAGACGGACTGTGTGCCCTGTATTTTATAAGAGACCCAAGAAGGTCGTTTCTTTAGATAAACGAGAACAGAAAAAGAGGAATCAAGGTCTAACCCTGAAATTAACGTCCCCCCCCCCCAGAAAAAAAGAACGAAAATAAGAACGTCGTACTTGTATTTTTTTTCTGATGTCTCCTTCTGGTGAAGTCCCTAAAAAGGCTGCGTGTGCTATGAATACGCTGCTTCAGTGGTCATGTTACACGAACGACCGCACTTATCTCGAAGGCCCTTTTATGAAGGCAAACTTGATAACTCGATTCTAGGTCTTGGTGGTCTATGGCTAATCAAAATGAAACCCCAGAAAATGCTGGTTTTAGGTTACTCCCACAAGCCAACACTTCGCTTGTCTAGTGCGATTTCGTGCACAAGGCTGCAAAATGCAAAGGATTTTCTTTATTTTCAATGAAGACGCCATCAGCGGCTTTGTTGTTCTTTTATACGAAAGACCCGACGCACAAGTTTTGCAGAACTGGTTGTTTTATATTTATTTAGGATCTTTTCTTATATTGAACAGGCTAGCGATTAAATAACGGGTGCTTAATTTCTGTGTCTTGCCTATTGGTTCAGAATAACTCGTTAGCTACTCACAATGGCACGTTTTAATAGGACCATGTTAGCCAGGTTTTTGATTTTTAACAATGAATCTTTCGTTCTCGACTAATTTATTCTGCCACCAAAAACGATGAAAACGGTTGTGTAAATAAATCGAGGTGCCTCTTGCAGTACAGACACTCTTTAAACGGCCCATAGAAACTTCTGCAAAAACAGTCCCAGCTATGTTAAAAAATAAAATACACGTTTTTAGTTTATTTAATATTTATTTGTAGAAATATTTATTGCCCTTTTTGCAAAGGACAAACCATAAAAGAAATCAGTTTGATGCAGAAAGAAAATCAGCAACTATAACGAAGTAAAAAAGAAAACATAAGCGCATATCAATAAATAATCAGTCAAATCAACCAAATCGACCGAAGTAAAAACACAAATCAATCAGATCAATCATAATTTTGTGTATTTATTTGTCTATTTATACTGCGGCTCCCCCTTCAGAACTACAGCCGGAGGGGAATCGATGTTAAAAATTTAGGAAAAATAAACATACACACATAAAAAGACCTATAAGAAAATCTCATTCAGTATTGCTGTCTAAATTTTGATCAAAGAAAGTGTTCCGACGTCATTATAACGTGAATATCAGTCTTCTATTACCCAAAGGATAAATAATTAAATAAAAAAAACATTGTGTTTACGTCAGTATTGCTTTTGATCTGTGTGATGGATCCCGGCCGATTCGATAGATGAGAATATTATATATATTTTTAACACTAATATTAACTTTGTTGTGTGGAAGCAATACAAATATATGAATTTATTTATCGTTCTAGCTTGTACGTTTTAAATGTTGGCTCGGCTAACGATGTGCCACACAGATATGCGGCTACTTAATGCATGGACCGTACATCTAAGAACCTTTTTTGTTTAATTCCTTGCAGTTTGCTGAGTAATGACGTGTCGGCAAAAGAACCAAATCCAAATCACATATTAATCAGTACCTCGTAGTATAATACTTAAATGACCACTAATAAGACAACAAAACTTTGGGGGTTTAGTCTCCGTGATGATGCGATTACGCAGGTCATTCTATTAAACGACTTTAGGTGGCACGTGTGGTGATTGGAGTATGCGCAAAGAAAACACATCTTACTTTTTTTTTCTCAATGGTTAGGTAAAAAAGATATAACTCACGGCACCTCATCACAAGGTGTATTTTGTTTTTAACCGAATTGGAGGAATTGATTTTGACTAATGTAGAGGGTTTCCTCGAAAACCTTGATCTCGTTCTGCATTGCGAAATACAACTTTGTTTGATTTGTTCTGAAACGCCTTTATCTTGCCATGACAATGCTGCTCTTGCCTTACAGCATCAGTGGTGGCGGTTAAACGTGTGGTGGTAGGGTTTCCGGTCCTCCGTCTGCCTTGACGTAGAGGTTGAGCTGCCGCTACAGGAGGTGCACCGTTCCGGGCGTCCCGTTCTGTGGCGTATAATCCACTCCTCGTAGTGCACTTTTGTCTTACGGTATTTCTGCAAGAGCCCGTTGCTGGGCTTTGGAATACACTGGACACTCCC
Source organism: Ixodes ricinus (assembly GCA_037355805.1). Classification (NCBI taxonomy): domain Eukaryota; kingdom Metazoa; phylum Arthropoda; class Arachnida; order Ixodida; family Ixodidae; genus Ixodes; species Ixodes ricinus. Next base: position 90,474 of record JAZHYW010011733.1, read on the forward strand.
ATACTAGGCCTTTTGTGGTTGCCGGTACAGCGTAGTCTCGGCACATGCTCCCGTCCGGGTCTTCTTCGAAGACTCGTTGCCTGAACGCCGTCGCCAAGGGCGGTTTTGGTGGTGGTAATGGGTCTGGTTGTGACTTAAGCTGTGCGATTCAGGCCCGGGGGCATCGTTGGAATATCTCTTTTGTGTCGGTGTTTGGCGGCGTCATTGTGTCTCAGTCTGAGAAGGATGGCTTTCTGCTCCTTCTTGGTGGTGGCCGCCGTTTCCGCGATGTCTGTGGTGAGGTCTGAAGATCTGGGTTCGCTCGGTTCTCGGGTGAATCCGGGGCCTCTCGGCTCTCTTGTGTTTGCGTTTGCGTCTGACACGGTTGTTCTGCACAGTGCTGCTCGTGCCCGTCTGCCCAAGTGTGCAGTCTATTCGTAGTGATACGTTCATTTCGTGGAGTACCCGTCTCGCAACTCCAATTTATCACATCCATTTGCTCGAATAAGTGATTGCCTTTCTGCATTCCGAGTGCGCCTTCCGTTAATCCGTGTAAATTTTTATTTCCAACTTGAACCACTTCAACAACTTAAACAATCTTCGAGGGACCTCAAGCAGAAGTTTGCTTAAGTTAAAGTTCACTCAGAAAAAGGTCTTATACCGAAGGGGCATTTCCCGAGGATTTCGACAAACGTTTGTTCAGATGAATAGTTTGTTCAACTGGAGTTTTTAGGTGGTACTCCACTGTAGGGAGTTCACTCTCCACGACTAGCTACGTAAGACATATGCTTAACATATTCGAGGTAATTAAATAAAACAAGTAAAAAATTCTCGGTGAAATTGTATGAAGATTTTTATTGCAGTTGCTGTGAGCTTTCACTCCATGGCTCTTTTACTGGAGGGCATAGTCGTTCGCCTTGTATGTGTACGCGGGCGAATCTTCCGGGCACTCTCGCCTCGTGACGCAGTTCTTCTCCTCGTCACGGAAGAAACCTGGAGAGAGGGTATATAACACATTTGGCCTTACTGAACTGTGGTCAATAAATTATGAAGAGCGTAAATCGACAAGTATATTCAGTCAGTGCCTCCCAGATTACAGGACAGTTTGTTGCGTTTTATAGCATCATTCTATTGTCTGCGGTAACAAACGTTTACTACAGCTTAACATAACACAGAAACAAAACAAATACAGACGTTCCGTCGCCTATGCATCTTCAATATACAGGGAAGAAAAGATGGCAAGTTACCATTAGCTAGTCACTACATTTTTATCTCAGGCCTCATTGGCGTCGGTCTATAGTGAAGATAAAATTTCTATACGTGACGCAATGCCTGTGTTTTTGTCCATGCCTGTCCTGTGTTAAGCTGGAGCATATGATTTTTCTCATTAATCCTCCCGGTTTTTGGATCGCGTCCGCATTATTTATCCGCCCGGTATCTTCACGCTTTGAGATGTATACTTGGCACTAAGCATAGCATCTCACCATTCTCAGTGCGACAGCACATATAATATTTTTGGTCCTAAACAAAGTATCAGTCCGTTGTTTGCCTAACGTTTTCCGGAGATTGGAACTATTGGCTCCCAAATTATTTGCGGGAAAGGAGATGTTCTAGTTATTTTAGTTTGTAGAAGTAAATAAAAAAAGTCGACGCAATTTTTGTTGATCTTTTTTAGTTGTTAAAGTTTATGAAATGCGCAAGCTGCGCTCTATTGCTAGTTTACACTTGGTCGATGAGTATTCTGGAGAAAGTATAGATAATGCACACATACCGCGTTGGCAGAAGCATCCGTACACGCAGTCCATGGTACAGGCCGGTCCGACTCGTGGCCTTTCGCAGGTCGCTTCGGCGCAGGAACTGCTCACGCACGATTTGTAGACTTCGTTTTCGCCGCAGCGGTGAGGACGACGGGTGGGAATGTACAGTCCTCCTGCAAAAAACAAAGAGCACAAAATGATGAGGAGTAGGAGCTATAGACGTTTGCACGAGCAGTCACGCTTCTAAAGCTAGTCTGGCCGCCCCGTGGGGAAAACGCTTTTTTGGGGCACAAGTGCGGCGACCCTGGACACGCCTTAGCAAGGCTAGGTGGCGCAAGTTGCCGCCCGTTAACAAAGGGTATAGCCAGTAACATTCATCTATCGATCCAGGCTCAACAATCAGACGACCTGCACACGCCCAAAGCAAGGTGCCAATCAAGTTGCGTCGAAAGTGCATCGTCACGAGGATCATCGCCCTCGTTCGCTTTGTTATCAGCGGTTAAGCCTATCACGCACCGAAAGCAAGCACGGGAATCATGGGAACTCATTATGCGTGATAGGTTTAGCCGGGGAAGGCTAAAGCATAAAGACGACAACGAGCGTTCTGGCGATGGAATTTTGGCGCTCCGTGGCTGACTCCATCGCATTGTATTGTCGACTGCTCTTCAACTTGAACTGGAACGGAGCATAGCGTACGTCGTAGTTATTTGCGATTTGGCGAAAAAAATATTAAAAACAAAAACTTCTGTTTCTTGTGCGCTCAAAATACCACCTCATCCGTGTAAATTCAGAGTACCGTACGCCATCGCACCCACACTTCCGACAAGAACAATGCGGAGTGCGAGTATTCTGCTTCGGGTGACGTCAGAACGACGCGGAGTTCTGATTGGCTCTGATTGAAGCGATTATGGGTAGACTTCAAAGCAAGCTGCCTTGAGGTCTACCCACTATCCTTCAATCAGAGCCAATCAGAGCTCGACGTTCTGACGTCACTGCAACCCCTGTTCAAGAAGCAAACGATCTTGCAGTCCGCGGAGACGTGTTTGGAATATGTCCAGCGCCGTCCGCGGTGCCAAGACGAATGCCGACAACCTCAATGCCACTGGATTAGCTCAGTTACGAAACTCTCCATAGACGCTGCTTGCCCGAGCAGTCCCCCCCCCTTCTCAGCCCCCCCCCCCGCCCCCCGTTCGGCGCACTGCCGGTTTGGGGGGACGCTTGCTATGGTAATGCTGCGTAGTCTATGGAATACGTATGTTTTGACGCACAGTATCTAGGTTGTTCTTCACCGTACTCTATGGAGCCCATCCGTTTTGAAAGGAAATTCTGGATGGCGGGAGTTCAACAACTGACAAATAAGCTAATCTAGTAACGTTGGTTCAGGTCCGGTGGTTGCTGAGGACGGAGAGAGAGAGAGATGGCGCTGAAGAAAAGGGAAACGTCGGTACTAACGCGTCTGTGCTGCGTCGTGCGACGACTGTGGAAACGCGGGTGAGCTGGCGAAGGTTTGCGTGCAATAGCACTACCCACCTCTCTCTTCAGTGTGGCGTGGCTGATGCGAGGGCACAATGAGGGGCTCCTACAGAAGTTTGCGCGAATCTTCTTGGGATTTTTGTATAGTCTGTATTGGTGTCGAACTGAGTATGTTGTAGATCTTACTCAACTTAACTATAGAACACCACTCTTTGTCTGTTTGGTGTTTTTTTGCGGACAAATCTGCTTAGTGAAGTTGAACGAGGTGTGAGCATACCAGAAGAATAGTCTTTGAATTTTTAAACGCTAGAAACAAAGTACGAGAGAAACTTATAAAATACGGTATCTCCAACACATTGGGTATCCTGAGCAGCTTGTTGCCTCGCACTGGGCTTGCGCAGAACTTTTGTCCATACGAAGTGCCATGCCCCAAGCTGTTCGATGGACCCAAAGCGTAGGGGAACTTTTATTCTGAAGCTCTGTAATCACTGGTAAACATCGAAGAAAGTTAAAGAAGATTCGTTTTGCTCAAAGGGTATGGAGAGAAAGCAAGTTTTATCAGCCAGGCGTGCGCACAGGAGAAGCTCGCTTGAACATACTGATGGCTTTAAGGCCATACTTTTCTTTGGAATAGCACAATCCTAAAATGAAGACTCCTCTCTATTCGTGCTAACTGTGGCGCGTTCGTGATATTTTATTAGCTTCAAACATACTATGGTCACTCACAAGATGAATGCGCGGGGAGAGGCTTCAGTTGTCCCACCTTGAGCGCGAGCTTCCGACCTTCGAAAACGCTTCGATAGTCTCGTCCACCTGAAGCGCTCGCGCGCCTCCAAAGTACAGCGAAGGACAAGAGCGCGTGCTGGAGGCCGGGGTTTCGAAAGACACGCCCTACCGTTCTCAGTGTCTCAGTGACAATTGCAGAAACTATTCGGAACGCAACTGGAGTAGAAGAGTGTTGGTTGGAATGTCTAACAGGATACCTCCGAGGTACTTTAAGAAGCATGGCGCATTTAACTTGCACTTGAACTGGAACTTGTTTAGTTCAGCACTATTGTGCTGAGAGCATAAGACAAAAAAACTTCCACAAGGTACGTTGACTTGCTATGGTGCCTCTGCACTTACAGGGCAGTGTAATAATGAACACTATACAACATAATTTGTCCGAAAATAACAAGGGCGTACATCTTTCTCTGTTAAACAGTGAATATCAGTGAGGTTTATATTAAACTTGTTCAGGAATCGACGAAGGTTGTGAGCAATTGGCTGTAGTGCGTAATTGGTACAACGATGAGGTACATTCCAGAACTCTGTGCGTCAGATATGAATAGAAGATTCACGTTTTGACAGGATGGGATAAATTAGACAAAATAATGCTCACCGCTTGAAAATAAATAGGAACATAGCAAACGGTACTCGTAAACACTAGCAATTCTCACGGCGTTGCAGTTCAAACATAATGATTCGGTATGAGTGTCGTAAAAAAACTTTGGCAATAAAATGCAGCATTTTTTTAAAAGCCCTAAGTTTGTTAACATTGCATTAAGTTGTTGTACTCAAACTAAATGAAGATAGTTAATTTTTGAGCAAACCCAAGCTTGATAACTTCGCATTTTAATATTTACATTCAACGAAGAGCGGCAGTGACATATTATTCCAACAATTTCTGACAGTTTCTTAACTAAGTATTGTATCTTATTATCACATTGTTTATGTTAAAACAATTATACCTAGCGTTTTGTGCGTTTTGAATATTCCAATCTGGTCGGTACCAGTCTTTAGATCCATATTACTAGTAACGTGCTTGTTCACAGGTCCACAAAAGAGATATCCGTATACCCATTTAAATATAATAACCTATTTTCGCGTGCTCCGACATCGTAGTTTGCCAGTAAAGCATGACCAGGTGATTCATTTGTTTCGTAAAAATAACAAAGCAAAAACTAGCCCCAATGAAAGTTTACAAATAAAAACGGAACCTTTCTACCACTAGTATGTGGCTTGACCTTTTCGAGAAAAAGTGAAAAAGTCCAGATTGTTTCAGCAATCCGGGCATTTTCTTTTACGAAAAGAAGAACAGCAGCAAAGGGTAAAATTATTTTTCATTATTTTTATTCTGGCTAAATTGAATGACCCATGCAAACGTCCCACAAGTTTTTTTGTTTTTTTTTTCATGTTTGCCTTAAACGTTTTTGTTTTCTTATGTGGGCTCGTAGGAAACTTATGATCTTAGTCCCAACATTTGAGTTAGGCGGGTTTGATCTTCAATATCTCCAAGAAAACGATTGCATCAGCTATAGGCATTTTTGTGCAAAATAGCACATGACGGAGCATGAGAAAAACACGTTTTGTGATTTAGTTAAAGGATGGTAGATCCATTTAACCATTACAGCAGTTCTGTCAGAAAACAAATCATTAGATTTACTTACCATCGTACTGTTCCGGGCGCGCAGATGCCAGGGCCAAGTAGCCCAGCAAAGCGATCACAACAATCTTCAGCATGGTCGTAGCTTGTGGAAGCAGATAGTCAACGTCTGAACACGAACTGCGTCCTGTTTTATAAGGGCCTCAGAGAGGCCCTTTGGAGAATGGTGAGCACAACAGAAAAAAGCAGTGAAAGAGGAGTTAAAGTCTAACCCTGAATGCAGCACCACACACACACACAAACACACACACAAAGAAAACCAAAACTGTAGTACTTGCAATTTTTTATCCCGATGTTGGCCTCAGAGCAGGCTCGAAAACACTGCTGCGTATGCTTTGGCAAAGCTCCTCCAAAGAATTACGTGCCGGCTTTCACCTTCTGAAGGGCCACTTTATCGCAGGATTCAAGATTTAGCTGGTCTGATAATCTTCAAGAGCCCGGAGAGGGTTACTCAATACCATGAAGGCTTGTGTGGCTGTCTAATCCGACTTCGCACCCAAGACTGCATTAATATTTTTTCCAGAAATACCGGAGTTGTTCTTATTTATTTTATGTAAATGTACTGAGGCATAGGGTTTGTGTAATTGTGGGTTGTATATTATTTCTTCTCTGCTCACCCAACAATGAGGAAGGCAAGGATAAGTAGAGTCGGTGCTTTTATCTGTTATTGGCGCAGATAAACCTTTCAAGAGCTTTTACGGATAAAAAGTGCCTAGTCATTGGGTTCTTGACACATGCTCTGTGCCTGCTCTTCCGGAAAAGAGAGCTACTGTGCATACCCCGAACCTATTCACACAGCCCAGAAGGCAAAAATGGCTGTGCGCGGAAGGTGATTATAGGAAAAGCTGTCAAGTTAAAAAATATTAAAAATATACCTTCAACTAAAAACATTGGAACAAATAAAGTACGAAACACTCCAGGGACCAGTCACCGTGCGTTGTACAAAGTTTAAAACGTTAGGCTTTTCTGAACAAAATGGTTTTTTATTAGGCTGCGTTACACGGCTAGCTAAATCACAACATAACATTTTTCCAAGTGATTTGCATGATAATTTTCATATGACTTATTGAAGGTTCGATATGTATGCCGTTCTAAGGACGAACGTCGAAGAAAATGAAAACGATTTTATAGATGACATTTTGTAAGACAGGATATTACAAGAAAACAAATTACCTTTTGTGGGATTTAGCTTTTTTAAGGCGTTTATTGGTGTTTCTATTTTATATGAAGGACAAGTTTGCATTTACGATACCGTACATTTCATTGGACTTCAGAAAAAGTTTTTTTTGGTAAGAACTACGAATCGCACTAAATTAAGAGAAGTACCATTTTGGTCACCCTAACAGGAACTACATACTGAGATGCATAGCGTCTATAGTATCCAAACTTTTAATGATCTTACAACTATTTTTGGCATCGCTATACTTTTCTGTAAAAATAAAATAAAAAAACACGTAATTGAGTTCAGAACCTTCATAGGCAGTAACGAAAGAAATGAAGCAGTTAATTTTTGGTACGATGTTTAGCTCGTGTTTCGTTATTTGGGGTACCGAAAATCCCTCCTACTTCGACAGGCTCACCTGGTCTTCCGGTTTGTGGTACACATTTTCTCCACCAGCATTCTGCTTCCAGCATAAATGGACAAGTTTGCGCACTACCACGTTTTCCTTTTAAAATTGACTGATATAATGGATTGACATGACGATCTGCGAGTTTCTAATAAAAGCCATAAGTTTACTTCTGAAAGCAAAACATTAACCATGTGAGACTAATTCATGTCTTAATTATCCAAAACACGATATACAACACTTCAATAGCTATTTTCATATCATCGAGGGTCATCAACTAGCGAAACGGCCGTCACGGCATCACACAGCTGTGCGGCATTACAAGTTACACTAAACGTGCACGTACAGAGCACGTTCATGAGTGAGAGTCGTCCGCTACACTTCGTTTCAGTTCAAGTACGACTGAGATCAAAGTCTAGACGGTAAACGATTGCATATATACACCAACCATTGTTTGCAAACAAGTCCACGTTTTCCATGTGCGGAAACCAGTTTCTGGACGAGACGAAACTTCTGCGCAGAAACCAGATTCGCTCAAGGCGAAACATCTGCGCATGCGCAGTTCCGACAGCAGCGCCACCGCACTGGTGTTACATCTAAGAGTTCAGTTGGTGCATACGCGAACTAAAATGCGTAAAGTTACGCTTGATGAGATGAGCCAGAGAATGAGCACGCGCAGAAAGAGGGCAAACTCCGTGACGATGCTCTTTCAGCACTGCTTCTTTGGCTCCTCCGGTGGTACCGTTGATGCGCTCGGACGTATCGGCCCGGCTGCTGACACTACAGCGCCCATTCGACCGGTAGCTCTTCCGAGAGATAAGGTGCAGGGGCTGTACGCCGTCAGCAGAAGCGCCTAGCAGACAACGCTCGCACACGAACATGCTTCGCTACGAGCTTATTCTGACTCATGTCTCCGCACCGCTATGGCACACAGGGCTGACCGGGCCCGCCGGTTGCCGCTAACATACCATTATTAAAAAAATATACTATGAGAGTTGTACCTCGATACATAGGTTTTTTCGGTAGTAAAGAGGCACTAATAATTTCGCTCTCAGAAGGGTGTAGTTTCCCAGGTAGCACCGAGTTCTGGGCCAAAACTTGGCTTTTGTCTGGGAGTTTAGGGCATTGAAAAGCCCGAAGAAGCCAAAGTAGAGCCAAACCTGGCCTCTCTTGGCAACGGTCTGGGTATTTTGGCCCTAATTTGCCAAACAAGTGCCAAATTTAGGCTTCACTGCCTGTTAGTTTGGCTATCATCTGGCATCTTTGCGCCTAAATTGCCTAACAAACGCCAGAGTTAGGCTTACTCGCCCGGTAGTTCGGCAGCTATTTGGCATTTTTAAGCCAAAATCGCCAAACTTAATGCCAAAGTTAGGCTTCACTTTTTTGATAGTTCGGCTGTCATCTGGCACCTTCGGGCCAAAATCGCCACAGATGTGCCAGAGTTAGGCTTACTACCTTGCAGTTCGGTTGACATCTGGCATATTTGGGGCCCAAGTCGCCAAACTAGTGCCAAAGTTAGGCTTCGGTTCCCGATATTTCGGCTGTCGTCTGGCAGCTACGGGCCAAAGTCGCCAAACAAGTGCCAGAACTAGGCTTAGTGCCTTGGAGTTCGGCTGATGAGATATTTGATGTACGCGGGTGTACGCGGGTGGTCTTCATCTTAATTAAATAGAAATCAAGTTTTATTCCGCTGGCCACTTTATCTTATTTTGGGTGTCTCTTGATTTCTCCAGTCCAAAGGTGGGGCTGAATGTTTTGGCGCGGCTGGACCAGGCTTTGCAAACGCAAATTGTGCCGGATGTTGTACTCGCGCGTAGGTACACACGCAAATATCGGGACGGGCCGGGAGACTGGTTCGACATTAAGGCGCGTTCACACCGGCGATGCGATCTAGTCGCGCGATAGCTTTCATTGCAAAAGCGACCATCGCGGGCAAAAAGCGACGCGATTTGAGCATTCGCTTTCCTGACCCGACTTTGCGATGCGATCTAGTCGGGGAGAGGCTGAGCCAATCAACGGCCGTTCGGAGCGAGAGTTTTTGAAAAGCGACTCGCCAACGAAGGCATTGAACTTGCTCATCGCACACGCCAGAGTGACCATCCAATTATTTTTTTATGCGATGCGATTTAATTGCATCGCGCGACTGCTTACGTTTTCATTGTGAATGCGCCTTTAGAGAAAGTGCTAAGATCGAGCTAGCGCTGCGAGAGACTGATGTGCGGCATGTCTCCTCAACATATATCATTATTAGGCGGCGCATTGCAAAAGCGAGCGTGGCTCCGTGCGTCTCTTGCATTGTGACTGTTAGCACTGTCAAATCCTAGCGATAACAAAGAGCGGAAACGACCGGGGCTCGTGGCGCCGCTCCCGCATTACACTTGGGGAATTAAAATGAAATCCCGGAACTTGTACTATTTGAGCGTGTTGGTACTTTTTAAACATTTAGAAAGTGGAGACACATAAGGGACGATACATACAAGACAATCTTTCAACCTCAACAACATTCCTTTTCGGCTTCAAGCCTCAAAGCCCGCCCGCTCCGTGGGAGTACAGGAAAGGAAAATCTTGAGGGAAGGAGAGGAAGCGGGGCCTAGGTACAATGCGCAAACGGGGCAATGCCTCAACGACCGACTCCGAGAACATCAAATGGACGCCGAAAGAGCTGATTCGGATTCTCCAGCACCCGATCGTCATTCACGGTAGAAAATATCCCGGCTGCGCCCCTAATTTTGCCGGCGCGACAGCCAAGGGAGGCCACTGCGAGCAAGTCGGGAGAGAAATAATCGAGGCCTATCGCGGAGTGGCGACAAGCCCGCAAAGAATAAGCACCCCTTCTATTTCGCTCTCAAGAAAGGAGATTATCTTTCTGAGGCCCACAATGGAAGCCGAACGCTGACAGACTAGCCAAGGCGACAAGGTCACCAACAGAAGCGGCCTTTCCTTTCATTCCGTTCCATTTCATTCCAGAGGAGGGCTGGGATTCCCCCGTCCCTTATTTCCCTACTGTTGAACTGGTCGGCATACACTCCCTCCCCTATAGCTTTGACTGTACAGCAAAATATTTTTTAATACTTTTTTCCTTTTTTTTTACTCTAAAGCGTCGAGAATGCAGAGGGAGCTTAGCTGCTTATTGCTGCCCCTTCGACCTCGCCTTTTGCAAATCTTCCCCGCCTGCTTTTGTGTCTTGGTGTAGCTGTCAGGGAGCGCGACAGCCGCTTTAAGCAAATCAAAAGGGTGGAGTGAAACGCGTGACCTCTCTACGTAGGACGCGTAGGACAAAAACGTTTGGGCGAAAATTTGTCACGTGACTCTCTCTGTCATGCTGATAGGATCTCTGGGGCTGTCGTTTTCGCCGTTTGCCTAGTTATAGAAACAGTCGGGTCACGTAGGTCCGGTTTTCGAAATGCGCTCTTCAGTGTTCTGTTGCTTCCGTGCGTTGCAGACGGGGCCGTGTTTTTGTCGTCAAACGGCCGGAATACGTCCATGCCAATTTTTCGGTAACAGCCATTTCTTTCACCAGTTCGTGGGAATTCTTGTGATGTGCTTGCTGGACACGCCTTTCGACAAAAACTGCTCTTCACCGACGACGAAACATCAGTTGAATGTGCGCAACCTTCTTTCTGAGAGTGTGTTGTGGGGTGCCTGAGTTGGATTATGCACCTATCGAGCGATTACATGATATCGCTCTTTTATTAGCAAGGCGCTGCTCCTGCAAGCATGCTTCTGATGGTAGTCCCGCTTTTCCCCCCAATCTCCGCGGTTTTCTGAGTGATGAAAGTCTTGCTTTGGCAAGGAGGGCAGTGTTAATTCTATTTTTATAATTCTGCTGTTTACGGCTAGAGTAAGTGCGGCACTTTGTGAATATGTCGATCACTACAACTGTGTGTAATGACAGGTGGTTCAATAAACTTCGGGTATGCGATCGAAAACAATTTTGTTTGTCCGTAGATGGATTGGGATGTGCAACATCGCTGGGATGAAACGTATCACTATTACCTGCACGACGTTCAAGCAACTACGTCTGGCGCACTTGTGGCAGACCAGAGAAAAGACAAACTTGGCACGCGTCCCAAATAGCAAGACCCAGGCGTTGCCTCTGGCAGTTATGGCCGAAGTATGGCGACGAACTTTGGCGCCTTCAAGGGGCAGAGTAAACGTCTTCAACCTTGCACGCCCCGAATCCTCTAGATTAGGATTTACTATGTGTCATGCGGCTGAAGTGGCGGCAACCAACTTTGAGCACTTCCTCTGGCAGGCCATAGCAACGCCAAAACATTGGCATCTCCAGCGATACCTGAATTAGGCGTTGCTCTGGCAGTTATGGCTCAAGTGCGCGCACTACTTCGGCACTTGCAGTACCAGAGAAAAGCCAAACTTGGCAGCATCTTTAATATACCCAAATTATGCGTTGCTGGTGGCAAAGCGATGGCTCTAGTATGGCACTACTGGCACTCCAGTGGTGGATCCAGAGAAAGCCAAACTTTGGCGCGTCCCAAATACCGAAATTAGGCGTTGTTCTGGCAGTTATGGCTGAAGTATTGGTACCAACTTTGGCATTTTCTTCGGCGGAATTCGAGGCACACCAAACCTTGGCGTGCCCCGGACCTCCCAGATTAGGATTTACTATGGCAAGTCATGGCTCAAGTATGGCACCAGCTTTGGCGCTCCTCTGGCGGACCAGTAGAAACGCCAGACCTGGCATGCCCTCTTGACCTCTGCAGATTAGGATTTCTACTTGCAAGTGTTAGGGGCTCGGCATGGCACCAACTTGGCACCTCTGGCGCACCAGAGCAGAGCCAAACTTTGGCAGCTCCTGTATCGCCCAAGTAAGGCCATAGTTAGGCACCGTACTTTCGGCACTGATGATTGCCAGTGGTGCAAACCCAACTGCGCCAAAGTTGGGCTCCTTATGTTTGCTAGACCATCTGCTTTCCAAGTTGGGCCTTCCTCTGGCGTGCTACCTGGGTTCTTCCGTTCTTTCTTTGGTGGGGAAGTGTGTTTACAAAAGTCGGATGACACCCGATATATCCTTGTAGAATTCGCCAAATTCTGTTGGTGTAGAGTTACGCCTCGATCTGCGTGATGCGACTTTATTTGCTATTTCGCTGTTGGGACGTCTCTGTTGCGAAAATAGCGCGTGATGGAAGCTGCGGTGTTCGACGTCGTCACTGCAAAATAACAAATAAAATTTGTCATGTTAATCAGCCTGTAGTCCCTATTGTACGCCTCCATTCGTTCTTCCACGTCTTCGTGGGGTGTAGTTCGTTCTCCTTTTCAAAGTCGCGTATTGTTGGTTTCTATGCGTTTGTTAATGCGTTTACATTCATATTCCAACGATGGGTATACACTTACAGTCTTTGTTTAATTTCAACTACGATATTCATATAGGCATACAATATTAAATGATGTTAGAAAACATTGTATAGGCGATGACCTCGCAGTGACAATGATGGTGCCCATTCGTGGAGATGAAACCTTATATTGAATTAATATGAATCATTTTTCGGGTATCACTGGAAGCCGACTTTGTCTTTGAAAATAACAACGTTCCCGTAAACACGGCTGATAATTCTGTATAACTTACAACGATCTACAGTGCTAATTTGAGAGCGTAATCAGCCAGTACATATCAAGGGTATATCAGTATTCGCGTACTCACTGCCTTGAGATTTGTTGAAGCGAGGGCATACGCCAGTGGCAGCAACAATTACAGTACAAGACATGTTTACTATTTTAGAAAAGGACATGACTCTTCTTGTTATTACGGTTTTACCAAACGTGATATCCGGGTTCAAGCCTATTATTAGGCTGCTATAAATACAGTTAGAACAATATAAAAGGAGATGATATTGTCTATTAAGCTGCCTCTTTACACAAATGGCATTCTTTACCAATATTTGTATGACACACCCATGAGTGCAAGAAAACGCACCGCATTAATAATCCTAATTTTGATGGAATTTGTTTAACACTGGACCAAAATAAGCTGCGTATGCAGATGTGCTGTCATCGTTTCTAACAAAATTCACAAATTGAATAAAGAACAACTTGATGCAATCTTGTGCCTAGCAAGGACAAGGACAAAAGGGAAGAACATGAGCACTACAAAGCGCACTTTAATCTGATTTTTATTGAATACGTGTTCCGGTATTTATAATATGATCCATTGTCACAAATGACGACAAACAAGATGACAAAAGCAGAAACATACCATCACGGAGCATAATTGGGAAAAACACCATCTCGTTCTCAGGAAAACCAGTTCCTTCTCTGATAACGCAATCGACTACATAGCAACAGATGTGTCTCCTGAAGAATCAACGTGTTCAGGCTTCTACAATTTCGCATGATCGTTGACTTCCATTTCCCAATCTTTACACGCTCATACAACAGTGGTACACCTGCCAGTCCTGTAATGCAAGTTAAGATAGCCACCATTCTTGTTTTGCACGTAGGTTATTGTGTTATGCAGCTGATCATTAAGGCAGCGTCCGTTCTTCCGATGTGGGCAAGCCTGCCATGAGAACACGGGATACGATAAACATTGACAGTCGACAAACTTCGTTCTGTGCTTCACATCTGTGTTTGTTCGCACGTACGCCATGCTTTGATAGTTTGCATGGGTCTATGAGCTTATTGAGCGCACAAAACACTACATTTACATTTGATCGCATTGCTACTTTCTTCGAATTGTGTGACACTCGGTGAATATACGGTATCACAACAACTTAATGTTACAACTTAAGATATAAATGTAGTGTTTTTCTGCGCCGAATAAGCTCGTACACCTGTGCAAACTATCAAAGCCTGGCGTGCGCGCCAAAAACACGGGTATAAAAGAAGCATAGAACGAAATTTGTCGACTGTACAGATGGTGTGGTTAATCGCATCCCGTTGTCCTGTGGCAGGCACTACGTTGGGCGGACGGGGCGCTGCCCAAATGATCGGCTTCGCGAGCACAACAACTACATGCGAAAATCGAACGGTGGCTGTCTTGACTTGCATTGCAGGACTTGCGATTGTACCCCACTGTTGGATGGACGCTTAAAAATTGAAAAATGCAAGTCTGAACGCGCGAAGTTTTAGAAGCCGAACACACTGATTATTAATGAGAGATGTGTTGCAATGTCGTCGATTTCGTTATAGGATAAGAAACTGTTTTTTTTTAGAACGAGATAGTTTGTTTTCTCAATTATGCTCTGTGATGGCTGTTTCCTCTGCTTCTGTCGTTTTGTTTGCTGTCATTGGTGACGATGGTTCAGACTATAAAACCGGAACACGTATTCAATAAAAATCAGTTGAAAGCTGCGCCTTGTTGTGTCCTTGTTCTCCCCTTTTGTCCTCGTCTTTGCTGCGCATAAGATTGCATAAGATGTCAAACCAACTTGCCCTAAACAACCACTCTTCTTAAATAACGCAACCTATTGATTGAAAACAAGACAGAGGCTACTATAACAAAGTACCCATCTGTCTGCTTCGACGTAGTTTGTAATAGTCATACTAGATTTGCGGTGCTTAATCACAAGGTAATTCTTGGTAATAATGAGGTTGGTGACAGTTTTCAAGGACACTTGTCCTTCTTGACACATTCTTTATTGGCGTTCCTGAAGAAGCCCTGAGCGCAGTAACATCCGTAGTTGCAGTCGTAGGCGCATCCGAGGGAGGCTCGGGGTGTCTCGCAGTTGAGTTCAGCGCATGAACTTCCGACGCATTCCTTCCAGGTTTCACCTTCGGCGCACTTCTGTGGTTTTGGCGGAAACTCGATTCCTGCGTGAAGACAAAGAGTTTAGGGGTCGCATGGTCGAGACAAACATCACTTTAAACTTCGTGAGCCCCTAAATGTTTCACGGCTCGCTCTCTGTATACTCTAAGAGATACGGTGCGTCTACTTTTTTCGTGTCCGCGACCGACTTAGGCGCTCTCATAATTGCGTCACAGTACCAGCTTAAATTGAAATCACATATCTTCACTCTTTATTTCTTTCCCCCTTCCTTCCGTAGGCCGACTGTGACTGGCTCAAGTATTGGGGGACTAATCGCTCAGGCCTTGTGTAAGAATACTTAGTGATTCAGCGAAAGCATTGAAAAATCGCTAAAAATAGCCTGGTCGACAAAAAAAACAACAACAATTGTTTCCGGGAACAAAAAGGCGGCCCCTGCGAACATCAGGGATTGCAAAAAGAATACTAACTAGCTACATAATTAACTAAGCATTTACTAAGTAACCTTTTTAAAAATTTACACAAGGACAAGTAGAAGGAAGACACGACACACAGGTCTGGCTCAGAACTGTGTTTTCTTTCTCTCTTCTTCAATATATGAAAGCAATGAAGTGGGGAGAAAAAAAAAATACCAATTTTCAGAAGGAAAGTTTTTAGTAGGCCATTCGAAAACAAATAAAAAATAGATAAAAGTGTTACACAACAAGCTAACAAATATAATAATTGTGGGGAACTACAAAAAATGCGGTCAACACAGCCTTGATGTTTGCGTTAGTGCAGAGTCAATTACAATGGTAATGAGGAGTTTGAATTCATCCGTAGAACAAAACGTATCTGTGAAAGTTCAGGCTTTGTTCCTAGAACTTTTAGACTGGTTGACCTCTTCGTGACTGTAAGTAAACAACTATTCTCTAAATTAGGTTAAATATTCTGTAACACTTCGTTCTTTTTTTTTTTCGAGTGGCTGACGCGAAGAACTGTCCAGCCATGAATAAGTAATTTTCCTAGCCTTTTCCCACAATATGCACCAACTAGCCCAACCTACAAATTATATTGAAAGAATCACTGACATGCAACTAATTTTGAAATATATAGTGAGGCCGGTAGAACATTTTACGGCACTCAAAACAAAAACAAAGTGTTTTTAATTATGGGCATAACTCGCTCCTCCTCAATTACCGGGAGGGGGGGGGGGTGCATGACAGGACCGCCTCGTCTATTGGTAGGAAACCAAAAGTCAAAAGTCAGCCTTTCTCCGAACGCCGTAAAATGCACCTGCCCTGTGAATCTTTCTCATATAAGTTTATTAATTGGATTTCGGTAATGCTCACCCTGTTTCCAATTGAGACGAAATCTTTATAACCTATTGGTTGTTCTGGGGCACGAATCAAATAAAGCATTTATTATTATTAGTATTATTTACCTTCATAAATAAAAAATAGAATTTATCAGTAAGTTTTAAATAACAAAAATATTATTTAGTAGTTTTTTTTCCCAAGACGTGCACCGTAGAACGAATATTGTTCCCGGAAAGATATTTTCTTAAAGTCGTTCACCATTCATTTTGTAGGGATTTTGGAAAATCTGCTTAAACAACCGACGTGTCAATATCTTAAAAAATAAAATATGGTATGTGGGAATTGAATATAGTAAAGATGCAAATTTGCTGCCTGAGAACATTGATTTCTCATGGATAGAAATGTAGGGCAATACAGATTCTTGTGTTATCTTAGACATACGTTTATTCGTCGTACATATTAATTTATTTTGGATCGTAATCTTTGACAAACTGAGCATAGCTCTGCCCTAAAACGTTCGTGAAATAAAGTTTTGCAATACTGAAGGGGTTTGTCGCATATGCTATCTTACCTTTGGGGTATAATATAAAAACAACCATAAGACTAAATAAAAAGATGATTGCAGAACTTTCTAATCTCCAACTTTCCACCCTGCCGTGAATGACAAAACGTACTAAAAGCTAATGAAAATAGGGTGCTACAACACAAACATTTCGTTGTTGTTTTGGACACATGCGCTATTTGCCGTCATGTATAATATTATTCCTGTGTCGTTTTGAAGCTTTGGTATAGATCGATATGTCAAATCCTTACATAACATTGAGATGCTCCTTTCTGATACTGAAGTTGAGCTATGCATTTAAGATAATATTGGAGCTAGGCATTTTATCCTGTTCCCATGATTCACAAAGAGTATAGCACTGACTTCCGATGTGGCATTAGAAAACAAAGAAGCAAAATTCTGTTTCCATAGGGTACTCGAGGCGATTTATCTTTCAGCTTCAATCGGTTGGGTTTCAAAGTTGGAATATTCGGCCCCACGAGACATATTATTGAGACTTACCAACAAAAACAGGCGATTCTAGGCACCATTCATGACAAAGTATTAAGCCAATAGTCGGTTGCGGACGGAAGTGCTAATATGCTCTTAAAATTGCTCGTGCGTCAACTTTCTTTCAGAGCACCAGCAGAGCCAGTGAATGCAATCTACGAAAAAAATCACGCGTATGACAATACAGAAAATATATATTAAAACCTAAAAGATAAAATCTGAGATATGACACTCAGAACCTTACGTTTCATGGCGCTTACTTTAACGCTCAACATAATTTTAGTCTCCGTTATGAAATGCTTTTGGCGTTTGACACTCGCCGAGCCTCCTCTGTGACTCTCAGTCGGAATCATCGACTCTCGAAATGTTGTGAGGTAGACTGGACGCAGGGGAATTTTTAAGAGACTATATACAATCATGTTTGTTCAATGGAAATATGGAACACACCTGTGTTGGCTGCGCGCACAACTGCGACAGCGAGCGTGAGCAGAAGGGCTTGTAGCACGTAGGTTGTCATGGCGGTCCCTTGTGAAACGCAGTCAGAATCGTTTTGTCTTTCGAAAGCCAGCGGAAACCAGCGCTTTATATCGACAACGGCGGGACGCGCTAGGAGGAAGTGCGACGTGTTATGGTGTCTACGGTGTGCCCAGATTTCAGAGGGTTTTCAACCGCTCGATCGGGGATCGGTCACGCTATTTATTGGCCAAATGTGAAATACGATCTGCTAAGAGGTGACGAAACCGCTCATCGTCTGCAAGTGTATGCGCCCGCATTCCTTCTCACTTCGCCACAAAACCATGCATGCGCACTTGCAACCAATCTACCCAGTGTGGCGTCCGCGTTAAATTGCCAGACGCTCTTAATCGTTGGAGTTGCTCCTTCTTCGAAATCTAGGCTCTCTGATGGCTTCTTTTTGGAACGTGTTGACGAAGTTGCGGAAGGCCGCACATTACGCGTTTTGTACCGGATCGTGTGCGCCTCAAGGACGGGCTTCTATAATAAGTTACGTTGCTCGAGGCGAAATTTGTGGTCGTGCAATAGTGGCGATGGAGGCCTTCTTTTCGTTTATACGCGCACTAAGAAACATATTTGGTTTTGTTTGTTTACAAGGAATTTACGAACCAAATTTACCACATCTGCTTTTTATGGATGTAACGATTTCACTACGAAGAGAGCTGCAGGTGTAGTTAGACGTGCTACGCCCGCTAGCCTCCGCAGGAAAGATTCGATGAAAATGAGGAAAACTAAGCGATAAACAATACCTGCACAAGGCTTCATTTGTTTTAACCGATTGCTGAGAGAATTGCTATTGCACACACCAGCACCTAGAGCGGGTGTAAATACTTACTCTGCATGTTGCTTGGAGGTTATGAATTTTCAAATGGTCAATTGAGCGCGTGTGGCGTAGGACAGCATAAAATGTGTATTAAATGAAGAAGTTGTTTGCTATCGCTTAGGTTGTTTTGGATGAGACTTAAGACAGCCAACTCAAACATATGGTACTTAAGAAACTGTTTGATATGCATTATTGAAATGATACATAGGGTTCCCAAGGATGAGGTGTTGAATAAAAACGCTAGGTGACTAGTCGGATATGGACACTTTCGAGATACCATTGGCTACCTTTCCTGTACCGAAGGCCCAAAAAAGCAGATGATTTTTATAATTTAAGGGCATGACAAGGCCTTGAATTATGAATGTTTGAAATACTTAGACTTGAATTTCTACTGTGATATCAATAAAAGCGCAGTGATGATGTGTTAAAACCACTTGATTTCTAATATTACCCGTGATATGGTGAACTGACTCACTATAGAAATTCACAACGGGCGGGTTGTCCAGAGTGGGCTGTGGAAAGTGAGTCCGATTGTAGAAGGCTTAACGCAGCTAAGGATGCTCTGCGATTACGGTGCGTTCTCCGGGGGAAAGTTTGTGGTAATAGGAAGATGTTTGATAGTATGAACAGTAACCAATGTTTACCATCCCAAATAAAATTTAAATAAATAGAAGATTCATTGGTAAATCCCTAGAAAATGCGTTAGAATGGCAACGGAAAATGCCACAAACATCCCTTTGTGGTAAGCGCAACGCTGGCCCCTTCACTTTTTTCTTTTGGCCTTCTCTTTAGCTTCCTCTATTTTTGCTGCCACTTTTTAGACACGTTTCCGGGTGGCTGTTAGCATTTCCCAAAGGAGGACGTGTCTGGCGTTTCGGAACCGTCATGGTTATGCATTCCCTAAGAATCCACCAATGGATATTCTTTTTAATATCTACCGGCTTCTGTAGCACGCAGACCCGTGTCGGCGTGCCGCTTCTTGAGCCGCATTCGGCCAGCGGAGCTAGGCGCTGCTTCCGCTGCCCTGTCTCGTTCGCCCGCCCTTGCACGCTTAGCAGCGGCAACCGACTGCCTGATGCTGCTGCAAGTTCAGACTCGCACCAGCATCCGCCCGCGCATTGGCTTCCACCCCGTGACGTCGTTTCTCTCTCGCCTTTGACCTTTACAACTCTGCTCCCCTCTGTGCGGCGCGCATCTCGTTTCCACTGCTTCGTCCGCAGACGGACGACGTCAACTTTTCCCTATCATGTGGGTACTAATGCTAACACATTCATAACATAAACGGGAGCTTCTCTGAGGTTGTTTGACTGCGGCGATAGCTGTTCCAGGTCTTTAGTCTTCGAGCTGTCTTGCACGAGCTCGTGGTTTTGTATAGTCCGGGCTGCTCATGCCGCGCGGTAATTCTTGATGATATCGTGACTTGCGCATCAGATAAAAAGCTTCCAACGCTTGGAGGCTACAAACGTTCTTCTAAGTATTCCCTGGTTTGAATTTAATGAGCGCAAGTAATCAAAACCGGCTATAAACTTGAAATTGCGGATGTGCGATTTAATTTCGAATGAACCTAAGACAATATTTGAATTTTCTTGCTGAATTTCTGTCTTATTGTTTAGCAAACTATAACATTGACAACCTAAAACAAAAAAGTTCCGATCTTCATGCGCAGTTTATGACAGGCCCCATGCCACGGACTAATTTCGCGCACCAAGACGCGAGAGCTTAAAAGGTCAGAAATTGCATGGATAAAAGGTGTCAAACAGGTTCGAATTTCAGATGAAAGTAATTAAAAACGTTTTACGAAAATACAGTCAATGCGCTGGCGAGTTGGTTGCTGAAGTTTGTTATAATAAAGTTCACCCGAGATTGGCTTTCCTTTATCAGTTTACGTTTATCATGACGAATTTAACCCAATATTGCCACAGTATCTAGGTTAGTCATCATACATTTTTTTCAAATCTGTTTACTAATAACTAAATTATATCATTTTCGTCCTGCGCTATTTTAGAAGAGCAGTGATATCCCACAATAAATAATTACATGAATGAAACGTCAGTTTCACAAGCATTGTGTGGTCAGCCCTGATCAGTTTGAAAACGTACGTCATTGTCCGAAAAGACTACACAGAGGTGTGGCACTCACCCTGATTAGGCCTCGTCAAATTGTAATGCGGGTGTTTTTCTATACTAGCACACGCTTGTTAGATTTCACGAATCGATTGGGGCGAATATTCTTCTAACTGCTGCTTAATGTAACATGGAATATGGGGGATACAGTCACACAAATCAAATAGTATAGAATATAATACATTAGAATAGAATAATAGTTATAGAATATAATAGAATAGAGTGTATTCACGTGAAAGAGTATATTCAAACTTGCTGACCTGCGTGTACTACAACAAGTGCTACCACAAGCACAAGCTGCTTGTGATAGCGCTCAGCTAGACAGTTGCACTTTTCAACGCAGGAGGAGGGGGGAAGTGTGCAGGGGTGGAGGAAAGGGTACGAAGGAGGAGGAGAGGGTATGGAGAAGGAGGAGAGGAGTGTATGGAAAAGGAGGGTACGAAGGACGAAGAGGGCATGGAAGAGGACGTGGTTCCAGAACCACTATGTAAGGACAGTGATCTATATTTGTACATGTACACATTTATGTCTCAAATCGTTTAGCACGGTATATCGCAATATCAAAATGCCCCAAGAGCTGTGCTCTGATTTTGCAATACAGAGAATTGTAAACGTCTTTCATTTTTTTAACGTGCGTAATTAAATGACATAAAACTTTATTGTCGGTTATATCCTTCGTCGGTTGAGCCAAAGAGCAACAGTTAGATGTGCATTTTAAGTCGCACACTTCGCACGAAAATGTGCATGTTAAGTCACACATATACGATTACCATATTGATCTGATAGGCGAATATGAGGGACAGTATCCTTGTCAAGCTGCACTGCAGTAGCTTTGTATTCAGTCCTCTGGCCCCATTTTTCATTCTGGAATCTAAAATAAAGTGAATTGAAATTGAATCGCGCGGTACTTCTACATTTGAAAATAAATCTTATTTTAATGACTCCCGAGCCCTGTATTGTATTTAGCTTGCACGAAAAAGTATAAAAAGTCAAGATAATGTCAGCTTTCTTCTCAATGCAATTAATCTAGCTCGTGGCAAATATTTCGTACACCCTGGAAAACAGAAATATTGACATTTTTTTAGGTGAGGCAATATATTTTATTGATCGTTTGAACTTAGGTAACCACTGGTTTACCAGTGACGTCAGTGAACAATACAGTGACCGCTATTTGATAATACGGCCAATTGATGAAATATAGCGCGCGAAGGTTCTGCACGATAAATGGCATCCTTGGCGGGTTCAAGCAGAGCGAAGTTGTCAATGATTATTGCATCTCTACTGAGGACTTAGGCTAGACCCAAAGATGCTTCGATTTTACAACTTAACACACACCTGAAACGGTTTTAAAAATTGCAGTTGTTTGAGTAAAATTCTTGCCTGACACTGTCAATACAAGAGCACTGAAAACTTGTTGCACCCTCAATGAACACTCATTCGTCTCTATTTTCAGGCTCCACAAACGAGTATGCTGCCGAATCTTCGGGGCACTGCAACTTCGTGACGCAGCGTCGCTCAGCGTTGCGGTAGAAACCTTGGGAAAAAAAACAACAAATAACATACTTTGTGTTATGGAATCCCATGCATAAACTATTAGAGAATACACATTGATTGGTCGTTCTGGAGGTAGCACTCTAGAACAATACCTAGTTTAGCACAAGCTTGCCAATACTTGATGCCCAACTTCAGCCTAGTACGGTTTTGCCTCCAAGTCGACAGTTTGTGCTATAGTACTTTTTCCTTGGTGTTTCTGATTTTCCTCTGGCTGGCCCTACCATAATTTTCAAAGGACCCAACTTTAACTGAAGATATCACACATGAAACAAGGAATTAGCAATAAAGCTTAAATCTTGTATTTGTTTGTCAATTTAGGCTTAGAGTTGCTAGCATGAAATCAGACCAACAAGTAGGAAAGCCTCACCCTGGAACTTGTTATGAGGATTAGAGATAATATATCCACACTCTGGCCAAAGAAAGTCAGGTTTGGCCCTACCATTTATTCTTCGGACTTTTTCAAGTCCTAAATGTTCAGACAAGTACTAAAGATTGGCCCGAAGAACGGTGGCACGCTGAAAATTAGGCTTACTGATCTTCACAGTTTTAAATCAGGAGTCTCCACCTAACGGACAACATGCCAGGAAGTAAGCGCAGTGCTTATGCGTCTTTAAACACACAACGACAATTCGTGGCACCTGGAAAGCAAAGCAGGAACTAATGGAACCGGTATCTTCCTTAAGGTGCGCTGTGCGAGTTATAAATAAGTCATACACGCGTAAAATATGTATAATGTTTATTGATGTTGTAATTCTTACTTTACAATACACCTATTTAAGCACGCGACTTGACGTAAGAACGATTCACCATAAAGCTTTCGGAAAAAGTAAACATAAGCGAATCTGTGTTTCATTTGTCTACAATTTTTTTAATTTAAAAGTAGCAAATTAGTATGTTTTCTCACCGCTCAAAAAACCTTAATAGTTAGCATTTAATAGTTATAGTTGCCAAAAGATGCCGGAATACTATATAGTTCAACAATCGGACCTAAAGATATCTGTGCCCCTCACTTATTTCAAGGTTGGCAAAGAAAAACAATATTTAGAACACTTAAAACATACGTTACTGCGATTTGCAAGTTTCCTTTTGCGTGTGTCGATGAAGCGTGCCACTTCACTTGAATTTTTTCTTAAGAAGAATTTGAAAACATGTTGGGATTAAAGTATCCTTCGGGCTTTTGCTTTGCTTATTTTGAAGGTCTGAATTTTTTTAAATGTCTGCAAAAGTGTGTACTAGGCAGACAGTTAACGATTATAAAAGTAGATTCTGAAAGTAAAATAAAAATCATTTTACGTAAAGTGCAATGCTCAGACTTGCTGGGGGTATTGGTATACGCTTAGGTGTCGTCGACGCATTATTTATAATTGTGTAATTTTGTATTTTATGGGCAAGATGTATTTACAGCCACAAAATAAGCTACCCTTCTAAGTAATTACTTCAGTCATCTTGTTGCCGAAAATCATTGTTTCCAGTTCACTGAAGCTGCACATAAAATTGCAGGAAACGCTTTACCGTCCTCTAGAAACATTAAAACACTCCACGGCGAGCCAGAAGTTAATACCTGATACCATATCTGCATCTCAGCTCATCGCATTTTTTAAAATCTTAACCTTGTCGCTACTTGCGTCCGTTCTACACGAGGCAAAAAAAAAAGCTGCTCCCACAAGACAACCGAGGATAGGAGGGTGGATACTCTTCGCGTCACTTGTTTGGGACCTGTAGTTTTACCAGTGGCGTTGCTCAAGTAGCATAGTTCTTTGGGCCAATTTGTTTTTGGATTTTTAGGGCTTTGAAAATGCAGAATTATAGATGGTAGAGGCAAATATGACCTTTTTAGCATGGCCTTGACTCTGTTAACCGAGGGCCAGAGTTAGGCTTTACTACTGGTTCGTTCTTTGGTTGTCCTTCGGCTTCTTTGGGCTTAAATTGACAAACAAGACTCAGATTTATGATTCACTGCTTGTTTTTAACTTCATACGTGGCATTTGTTGGCTCAAGTCACTTTAATATTAATCGGTCAAGCCAGAGAACGGCCATTCATACGCAGTAACGCACTGCCACTAATACCTTAAAGTAAAACCGTATTAGGTCCCTATGATTGTCAAACTAGAACCAAGTTACGCGTTTTTTTGCGTGTTATCCGGGTGGTGATTCATAAAAGATGACATAGAACATGCAGCACATACGATTTTGACAAAAGCATCCACGCCTGCAGTCGTCGGTGCAGGCGGGTCCGATTCGTGGATGGTCGCAGGTGGCTTCCGCACAAGAACCGCTTACGCACCTTTTGTATACTTCGTGGTCATCGCATTGAGGTGCAGAAACTATTCCAGCAAAACAAAAGGGACACAGTAATAAGTATGAACGAGTGTAGATTAGGAATATTCAGACTGAAGAAAGTTAATTGTGTTTTTCTACTAGAGGCGCCAGCTTTAAGTTAACTGTGACTTTCGCAACCGTGCTGCCTCCAGGACATCTTTCAGACAAGTAAGGTCAGAACCTTACCGCAGATAGCGGAAGCACTTGAGTTTGTTTCTCTGTCGCTCAAAACTAAACCCATTTGTGGCGATTTGTTATATTTGGAAAATAGATAAGATTACATGGAGGTATTCCTAAAAGCTATAACTTCGTGTGGACTGCGTGACACATTTAGCAGGAAAAAAACACTTTGCCTTGTTAGGGCGCACTAACAAATAACAACGTTTATCATTTAAGTTGGAGCTTACGATGTGTGAAATACACCAGACTACAACTTTGAGACACATGTTTAGCCATATATAACCGGATGAAAGTGCCTAGTAAGTGTTTGCGCTTTCTAAATATTGTCAATTAGGTGTACCAGCATTATTAGGGTTGCTTTGAAAGTGCACAATTGAAGCACGCCTAACAAATTTTAACTGTCTTTCAACATTACTTTTTAGAAATGGTCATTCAAAAACAATAAGTTTTCCGGAAGATCGTTGAACCCTACCTGTGTCCTCCTCTGGACGAGCAGAGGTCAGTATCAGGTGCCCTACCAGTGCAATCAGGACAATCTTCCACATGGCCGTAATTTGTGAAGAAGCAGTCAGCGACTGAAAACCCCTTGCTCTTCTTATCCTTTATAAGCGCAGCACGAGTCCAACTTTTTAGATGCCTAACTACAAAAAAGAGGTAATGAATATGACTCTTAACTCTGTACGCAACGCTTCGGGAAATAACGTCGTAATTTGAACTTGTGTTTTGGTGTCCTCGGCTAGACAAGCTTGAAAATAGAGCGTTGCGTTCGCCAAGAAAATGGTTTCGCAGAGGGTAACGGGAGACATCGTAAAAGACCCAGTCCTGAGCTGTTTATAAAAGTCCATGGTTATCTGAGCACCCTCTATTTTTTTCACGTCCAGTTTATCTGACAATTTGAGGTCTTGGTGCAAGAGTGAAAGCGGCGGCCCGAGTGTGTATATTAAAGTGAAAGGGCAGAAGCAAACCACAGCTCTCCATTGTAGGAGTAAGTGCACACTTATGGTTCGTTTCATGTACACTTTGCGATACTACGAGTGCGAAATAGCCATGATCGTTATTTTGTTTTTCAGTATTAAAGGATTGTCATCAAAACTAATCTAATGTTAAAGAGTGGTCAGTTGGGGTGCGTCCTTAATAAGTAAAGGTTAATTCCTGCCAGTACCCTTTGGAAGTAAAATGCAAAAATAAACGCCGATGTCGTGTTCGCGCTAACAGTGTCCCGCAGTGAACTTTGCTTGAAAACTTTGATTGGGTTGTTAGCTGTTAGTTTTGACGTTTAGGGAAGTATGTTGGTGCATAGCATACTTCTCAACGCTATACAAGGTCCATGTCAATTTACTCACTTAACAATAAAGTACTAGCGGTTTAGAAAGGTGTCAACACATTCAAGTCTACAACTTGCAAATATTTTTTTTCTTAAATGTACTACTGCTTATTGCTAATATGCTAGACGAAAAAAATTGTGAGGCGCACTTTTAGTATAATTTTGCCTCTTAATAAATGTAATCTTCGACGACCTGATATATGACGTGAAGGTGGGGACAGAGAATGCGGGTTCTTTGCCTCCGCAGTCTGCCATGTATGTATGAGAAGAAGAAAAAAAAACTTGTAGGGCAAAATATATAAAAAAGAAGAATTAATAAATGAAGAATGTGAGTTATGCTTATTGGAGAAAGATACTTGCCATCTACAAAAATGTGAGAGGAGCAGGTTTAGTACGCCATACGACTGCGACTACAATAAGAGGTTTGTAATCCGGATCTGAGTTTTAAGTGACTTTTCAGACTGGCGTCGTACGGATGTGTACATTCCACCCATGTCAATAGACAGGTGAAGGAACATAACCTTCAGTTATTCTTGGACTTCAGGGGTGAACTGGGCTATTTACCTTCAACAGCTGGACATTACTGAAGCATTAAAAAAGAGACACGTCAGGATGCATTGCTCTAAGGTTTGTGTACACAACGCCTCTTCGACTTCGTGGAAGGTTATTCTTCAACTCTTGACAGCTACATTCATCTGACATTTCGTAATTTCAATCTATCCTTCGCACAATTATGCTCCAGTCGCGATCGTTAAAATCAGGTTACAACGAACCTGTAGACGTGTTTCGGCGACAGCGCAAACAGGTCACATTATGTCTAATGCTCGAGATGAAAACCACACACTGGATAGGATTAGCCTGGTCTATCTTTCTGTGACACTGTCACTAAACCACTGCACACAGAGACTGCAAGACGTCAGCTGAACCTCGAATATCTGTTTCATCCTCTCAAATCTCAAAGGTGCTACGCACGAGTCACCTCGATGATCGTACTCTGAATTTTCGATGGCAAGTTGAGAGTTCAGGGGAGCTCTTCCCGCCTCTATCAACTTTAGCAGAAGAAACGGTCGAGAGGGAGGCGACGTCCACTCCGACCTTCGCTTTGCTAAAGCGGAAAGAGAAAGCAGGAGATTCCCCTGAAGACTTAACTGGTCATCCACTAAAAGGGGGCAAGTGGATACAGGCGTTTTTCCCCATCCTTCACTATACACGTACGCCAAAGCAAAGCATAGAACACGGACATCTGCTCATTGCCACGATCATATGGGCGCATGATCTCACGACAGAACCATAGCGGTCTAGCGGGAATGCTGCGTGGCATGTAGGCAAATAAAATCTACACATGGTTCCTCGAACTATTTGCAAAATTGTAGAAAAACGTAATGAAATTGCACTCTAATACATTTTTTGTAGTTTCATTATATGTGGCACGTGTAATGATATTATATTTACACGTCAGCTGGGAGAAAGACTAAACAGGACACACTCTTAAAGCATGAAGGGTTTAGATGCAGAGTAAGGTGCACAACGTCTCACTAGAGCTCAGCGCTCGGCACCCTACTCTGTTGAAGTGAGCCTTGGTGCCGGCGACTGTGTGTTAGGACTAAAACAGTGTCCCATAGGTATGCAGCGTCGAAGTGCGAACTTATTTCTCTTGCAATGTATCGGTTGAGCACAATACATAGTTTTCAATGACACTGCTTTGCGACGCAGTTTTGCTCCGAGTTTCAGTAGAAGCCAACGGAGCATTTGCGAGTCATGCTGCAGACCCGGGAAGCTATATCTTGGAATTTTCGGGCTGCCTCGCAGGAGACCATCGGCACACGAGGTCAGGACGCACTCATTCCAGGCACCTCGCCCTCCCAGCAGTGCTCTTTAGTTGATCACTCGTCGGTGTCTGAAGAAGAAAAGTTGCTTAAAGGGATACTTCGACGTCCCCCAAAAATGTATTTTTTTTTTATTTTTTTTGCCAGGTAGGTTTATTATGGTGTCAGAAGGCTGCAATCAATAAATGGCCCGCTGCCACAACGCCACATATATTTTAATAAAGTAAAAAAGTTAAAAGCGCAGCTGCGAACCGTCAAACCAAGGCCGGGGATCGGAGGTTGGAGTAGTGAGGAGGGAGAGAGGTGGTGAGGTGGTGGAAGTCACGTGTGCTGTGATACTTTTTTTTTTACCCAGAACGACGCATTTGCAGTTTCTTAGAAGCCCCCAAAATGGGTACCATATTCATTTTTCTGTTTTAAATAATTTGTGCGTGCCTTCGATGACCTACGACGTTGATTATATTTGGTGGTTGTGTCTAAAAATTAGAAAACGGCCCGTGACCACCGAGAAGAAAGTAGAGGAGACTCAAACCGGCCAGTTCTCGATCAGCGGGTTTTGGCGAAAGCAAACCGATTTCTCGAGCCGAAAATTCTGTTCTGGGTGGTTGAGCTCTCATATGTCAAGCGAAGTAAAAACCTCGCAAGCATAAATCACCCCGTCAGTGTCCCTTTAAGGTGACGCAAGGTCGAGACGGAGTCGACTAGGCCTTTTCTACCCAACAGAGGATTCACGCCCATTTCAGCACGTCTCGGAACTTCTTCGATACAGTGTTTCCCCACAAACACCAAGCCGCCGATAGTACGCGATAGCAGGAACCAAGTAATCACGTTTGGCCAAGGTGGAGAGCAGTTCGCTAGTTGGAATAGACGATAGTGTTACTTCGTGAATCGCTTCGGCTCCTGCGCAATGGTCTCCGTAACCGCCTTCGAAATTCTGGTTTTGCATCCAATGATTGCGGAGCGCACGAAGCGTATTTTGCTCAGAGTGTGTAAGGAGTAAACTAAAAGTCCACACATTTCGATATATAGGGTCGAACCATCGACTCCACTCCGTTTCACTTCAAGCCTGAGGACAGCCAAGGGTACAATCCAAAGGAACCGTTCAAGAGTTGACAAAAGCGCATGGCCTCGTCGCTCGTTTTCTTTGTGGCTGTCCCGAACTAAACTTATCGCGCACAAAATTAAAAAAAATCGCAGGATGGATTTGCGTTTACTGCGTGCGACTAGTTCAGCCGTTGACGGCAAACGCAAAAGAGGCACCAGTGCGGTGACGACGCACATCTGGAGCTGACTCAAGTGGCTCAAGTCATTTCAGCTGCCGTCACTCTGCGCTTGAACTTTGTGGGAAAAACAGAGAGTGGGCTAGCATATATGACGCTGAGAGGTCCCCAAACACCATTCTGTGCCAACAGAACGGCTTTCGAAACGAAGGCCTAGTCTGCGACGGCGGCTAATCCGCTGCCGCCGAAGAGGAATTGGCCGCGGCAATGCACTGTGAGATCGTGCTACGCCCGGCGGCCAGAATTCTCGCAGATTCGCCCGCCGATCTCGCAAGTGGTGGAGCCAGGCCGAACGGTAACTGTCATTTCAAATTTCCGCTTTCTGAAGTTTCGCACACGGCGAACAGAGCAAACGCATTGGCTCGGATCGACGAAAAGATACCCCGACTCGCAAATTTTCCGCGTTCGTGGTTTTCGAATTTCTCAGCTCTTCAACCAGTTTCCGCGTCATCCGCTGTTCGCTGACAGAACGCAACAGCAGACGGGCAAACCCTTATTCAGTAAACGCCAATGCAGGTAACGCAGATATAAAATCATATTGGCGGCGACTAACCTAATTTAGGCTACGCTCGGTAACGATTTACTGCTTCCGCGCGTATTTAGTTATGCGATACAGTCCAGATCACAGCGCACAGGGCGTACAAAATACGCAGAAAAAGATAACAGACATAGAACAGGGCTCTCTTTAGTGCAATACCATTTTTCACAAGTTTCGATGAAACCCATTAGTCTTTTTAACCATTCGGGATTGCGAAAGGTTATTAATAGTCAGACTTCTTCATCATGCTAATATCTTATTTGTACAAAAAAACTACTCCTTCACAGTATCGCATTATAATGGTACCTCACATAAAAGAAAGTCATCTGAGTAGTCCATAATTACGTTTTGTTAGCGGTTTTGCGTAAGGATAAATGAAGAAAAAAATCAACAGGCAGTCAACTTCATTTATATTATAATATATTATATTATATTATAATTATATTATATTATATTATATTATATTACATATATATTATATATTATATTTATTTCGCTGTCTCACTTATTCCGAATGAGAAATGCATTCCATTGCCACGTCAGTATTATTAGCGTATGCCGGGCTTATTGCGGCATAAATGCAGTATTACCCCTTTTTCCAGTGTCTTCTAGAGTTAGTGCTGGCACACCTTTTCTTTGAGGAGGCATGCCTGGATAAGTAGGTCAGTCTGCGAGCGTTATATACTGCATGCTGTTTCATAACTGCGCAATGTTTTGCTTTTAATATTTCTGAATTCTCACTAGGAGCAGCATGGTGATGAAAGTTTATAAAAAAAAATGTTTTTGCTACATTTCTCACGAATACATCTTTTAAAGCCCCTTGGCGTTCAGTGCCTGAATAATTGTGGCAATGGAGGCCTGAATTCGTGACCTATCGAATAATTTTCAAAGGCTTCATTTCATTGTTTGCTGACAAACCAATTAATTAAAAATGAAAAATGAATTGTTGTCTACGCGTTTTAAAAACTAATAACAGGCCACATAGCGGAATTGATCCACTTATTCAAATGTTTTCTAGAAAAACCTTTAAATAGATAAACCAACTGGATTATGCATTATGTTCCTGTAGTTTAAAAATGTGAGAATATATTGAGCAAACTTTGTTCAATGAAGTATGATACATATCTCAGCTCTTTTATGAAGAATCTTACCATCAAGCAAAGTGCACTTTGTTTAAAAATCTTAGGGTTTTTTAGCTCTAACTGAACAGAAGTGACTGTGCACCTTCTTAATTTGGTCAGTTGTGTAACGTGGAATATATGCCCGATCATTTGCTTCAATTTCTCTGGTGTAGCAAAATTGTCAAAATCGATGGGCATGCAATCTTCCGCGTTAATGATATATAATTTATGTGTAAGATATATTAATGATGATATTACGCTCAGTGCAGTCGTCTTATCCAAAAGTGGATGTTACCTGCACTTTAGGATAACTTTTTTAATTGTTTTTGTTTTTTTCCAGGTTTTAAGTTCATTGTGCAGGTACAGTAGAATGCCAGAGCTCTGGACGTCACTGCCTGACTGGGCCCGAACATACTGAACCCGAGCCCGTTTTGATATGACATTCTTCTCTTTT
Organism: Ixodes ricinus; assembly: GCA_037355805.1. NCBI lineage: Eukaryota > Metazoa > Arthropoda > Arachnida > Ixodida > Ixodidae > Ixodes > Ixodes ricinus. Next base: position 121,800 of record JAZHYW010011733.1, read on the forward strand.
TTTCTAATAGAAGCATTTAAATGAACAATGAGAATACCCGGAATCGGGTGTGTACGCCTGACTGTGCAAAGTGGTAATTAAAGCTTAAGTTTTTAGCTTCGCTTCAAAGTTACTGCGATACATGTTCATTAACAAATACTATTCGCGTTTAGTCCTACTGCACTTTGTTGACAGGTATCTTTGGATTTTGTTATTATCCAATACCAAATATACAATTTAGTAAAACAAAACGTTTATTTTTTATCTCTTTAGCTCCAAAGCTTTTATAGTATATGGCCAATCGCACGTTAGGTTTCTGCTAATTTTTTAATTTTATTTTTTATTTTATAAAAATATTTTTTTCACTTTGTCAGGTAAGTCACCGCGGGAGTTAATAGATCCACGATAGTGCTGCGTCTTTACGAGGAAACGCTTGATTTGTAACGATAGAACTAGATATGACGTGGGCGAGTCTATACTGGGATGGGCCGGGGGAAGCCGTCTCAATTCAAAGGAATCGTTGTTATCATCCTTGCCCTTGCAGGTGCATGATTCAGGTAATGGTGTTTCACGAGTCATCTCCCATTCAATTCCGACGCTCTTACTACAGATTATACTATCTTATGGAATGGCTTGCACGTTTACGGCGTAAGTTGATCCATATAGCAAGTGGTTCGGATTTTCTAATAATCGGCACCTCACTTTCAGAAAGTGATTTATTGCAGTAAACGCCGTGTAACAGACTTCGGTTACATGTCAAAGAATTTAGTTGGTCAATAGCAATATG
>JAZHYW010011734.1:0-32720 GCA_037355805.1 Ixodes ricinus
CCACGGTTTTACGCTTTTCAATATAAATGATATGACAAATAAACTATCGCCAGTTTTGCATGGCCTCAAAATCCTTCAACCGTGTTCCTCTACCTGTAGCCACAATTAAACAGTTGCAGTTTGCTCCGCTTTGAGTCACGCCTAGATTTCGTGAACTTACGGTTACCTTTTCCAAATGGAAAAGTACTGAAAACGGTAGTACTTCTGGAATGCTTGATGTGTTTTCTCTAGATGCTACAGAGGTCGCCCATACACGCATACTCTGATATATGGAAATGATTTGCCGGCTTGTAAGCGGTCTTCAACTCATAAAGTACGACCTCTTTGCCGACGATGGCCACAAATGGCTAACTATTCCGGGATCTGACGGTACCGGAATATTTCTTAACAAAGCATTGCGAAACATAAGCCTTTTGAAGATACATGGATGGTATGAAAATTATCTCACGACTAAACAATTGCTGTTATCAGAATCACTCAGCAAGAAAAGCCAGCTGGTAGACTTGTCATGCATGTTGATAATACTATTAATAACGTGAATAAAGATAGGCACTGAGTTACAACCTTGCAGCAACACCTGCTAGACATTGTTTGTAAATATACGCTGGTAATGTATTCAACATGTTCGACTGACTTGTAAGAATATTTTTTTTGAACATATCCTCTAACAAACATATCAGCAGCATGCTAATTGTACCAGGTTAAGTGTGGAATATGCCAGTATTATCTCGGGGTCCATAATCAGATACTGTCTGCCAATAAGCTGAGAAAGTTCAAACCTCCGTAGTGAAGCATAATTCATTCTAATTACGTGTAAAATAATAACGTTACTCGCCTAAGTACTTGCAAAACGCAAAGTGTTGGACCTCCTAGAAGATTGAAACAAAAATTGCATAGGCCTCAAGATTTTGTAGGCACCGTACCGAAACAAATGAATATATGCACAAGAACAGTACCCCAGTGCCCCTCGCGCAGTCAAATCGAAACCAACCATAAATGCAGTCAGGCCGTATTCAGCCGTAAATAACACATTTAGATATTCCTTCCTCTCGCGTTATTGATGAACGAAATAACTTACCAGGAGGAATCGTAAATAGCGCATCGGCGCAGTCTTTTGCAGAGAGTCTCACTTATTTGCATTAGCATTAGATTCCCTCCTGTATGTTTTTTTTTTCGTTTTAATGCCGTTTTTATATTGTTTAATGGCGTATACTACTGCATTGGTTCTTGGTTGTACAAATGCCCACTCTCTGTATGGGTCTTCTATGACCTCCAATATTAATAAATAAATAAACAAATAAATACCACAATTGCCTTCAAATTTGCCATAGTTTTTTCTCCAGTTTTCAAGACTTGGTTTTATTGAAAAATATTTTTACCGGAATTTATTTTCCAGTAAAAGTTATTTTATCGAATTATGGGACTCCTTTTACTTGCGGTAAAGCCGGAATATACCGGAAGTCACCGGGGTTTTTACCGGAATTTTATTTCCAGAACAAAATTTATTTTACTAGATTATAGGACTCTTTTTCGCATTCGGTAAAGCCGGAACTTACCGAAAGTCACCGGATTTGCCTGGTTTCACCACAAATTACCGGAAGTCACCGTAATTGCCGCAAATCACTGGAAATTAAAGTGGTTTTTTGACGTCAACGAAAGGCATTTAGGAAGAAGCCTATAAACCGTGGGTGGCGTATGTTTACCAGATGCGGGACGATTTGGTAAGAATTAAAACGGTTAGTTCATATAGACCTGAAAGCTTCAGTGTCTTTATTTCACAGGGTCGACACCCGTGAAACGATTTGCACAGCTGTAGACAAACTCAGTCCGACAAAATAAGAACAACAGAGTTCTTTGTCGCAAGAAATCTCTTTCAAGGTACTCACAATGCCGCTGGGTAAATGCCTAGATGTACGGTAGTTCAACTAATAAAACCGAGCAGTGCACCACACGGACACACATGTTTATAGAAAACCACGAACGCGCCACCAACATCCACCGCTGTTGAGAAATCATATGGGCACAGTCTCGGTGTCGTCCCTGATGCCGTCACGGCGTCTCCGGCGTCTGTTTCGCTCGCTTGATGCTTCTGAAGCCGGACGGACGAAGAGGCGCAAAAAGCAGGTCACTGAAAGATTTTCTTCTTATCTGCACACCCAGCTGCTCTGGAAGATACAGGTCGCACACATAGAACGGGAAGCCGACATACAGTGTTCGTTCGTGGCCGTTGCTCGTTGACGGACAAAGAAACCGGTTTTCTTATAATCAGAGAGCAAAAAGACCCCTCACATTTTCCCACGAACCCAAGGCGAGGGAGAGGGGGTGTGTGAGGACTCGTCTCTAATGCGTTCTAGGCACCATAATTACACACCAGGTCCCCAGCTCGTCTCAGCTTCCCCTCCCTTCCGTCGACTTCCAGTCAAGTTCGGTAAACGGGGAAACGAGTCACTCGTTTGCGGTAAAATTTCCAGCAAAGCCGACCAAGTCGTATGGTAAACGAAAGTAGCGGCCGGTTAAATTCCAGTAAAATCTGCTAACCGAAAGTAGCTACCGGCAATCTTCCAGCAAGGGCTCGTAAACTACGCTGGTTTCTGGATGCAAACGGGTGAAACTTGACCAGTCTTCACCGGAAGTCACTGGAAGTTCACCGGTCGACACTGGACGTTCAGCGGATGTCACTGTAAGGTTTTGCGTTGTATTTTTTCAAAAGGGGTGTTTTTCTCGCAAAAGGGTCATCAATCAACAATTTACATGCAATATCTACTTTTCCTCTATTTATTAAACCCTCAAAGACATTGATTCTTATATATAAAGGCGGAATATTGCGTCAGCATTTTATAAACCGACTTTAAAAACTTGAACTACGCTTGAGCTTCGCTCTTTAAGGCCACGGTCCCACTGAATGGGGCAGTTTAGGTACTTCTTGGCAGGGCAATGCAATCCTCTTTCATTTGATATTATGTATGTATTGGTTTATACTGTTCATGCGCATTTGTAGCGTTGCGAATATGATGGCGCGGACCCTCACTTGCTCCGCTGGTTCATGTTTTATGAACGATTCATTAAAGATAGCACGGTTCCAATATAGCAGTTTTGTTAAGATGATGTGGGAGCAGAATGTAACGATGTACTTTTTGGTATTTGCACTACTGTTTTTTCAACTCTCCAAAGATTGCCCTAAAATTGACATTTTTCAGTTCAAATATGTTTTTAATGACAAACGCTAGTGCAATAAAATTAGCTACAGATATAGTGCTTATAACTGGTAATATACAGAAAAACATTTAATGTTGTGTAAAATGTTTTTGTTTAGATATCTTACATCAAACGTAGCACTTTTTTGTTCTTCGAGTCATGGTAATTCAAATGCCGCTGAGTAAATAATTAAACTATGGTAAAATCTTTTATAACATTTAGAAACTACAATAGTTGCCAAAGAGGGGATGGTGGCTTTTCTTTTTTTTTCAAAGTCATAACGCTCCGGGAGCCCCTTAAACTTATCTGTTTTTGACGCAGATCTTTTGTGGACATCAAACAGATTTATTGACATCTAATAACATTTATTGTATGGAATAGATTTACATTACGATGTATTAGATTTTCCCAATGATCTTGCTTTGGTTTCTTGATAGTTGTAGAGCTTAGCTAATTCTAATAACAATTAAAAACACTGCTTTGGTGTTTTGTTGCGCTACCTGGCGGATGGCAGACAAAACTGCTGATTTCTAAGTTCAAAAATATTTCGAGGGCGGCGTTGGCGTCTGTATCATCATTAATCTCCGTGTCGTTTTACCTTCACAATTAGAAAATATATTTGAAGATTTACGATCGATAAATGAACGGTTTAAGTACTGGTTCAGGTTAATAAATCTAAGACAAATAATTACACAAGCTTAGCGTGATATAAAGTGTTCATTATTCGATATAATTGAAATCAATAAACGATAAAGACGAAGAGCGAAAGAATACACCCGAGTTCACTTCATGCCTAGAGTCACTAAATGAGCTCGCTTAAAGTATCGGCACTCCGTTCCCCAAAATTGTTTTGGGCGCCGCCATTTTGGGTCTTGTGCAGAGCAAACGCAACTGACGATCGTCATGATCCAAAAGTGCGACTTCCTCTGCATTAGATGCGCGTGCTAGGAAGCTGATGCAATATTGCTATGCTCTGTCGCGGGTTGTTTAAACATTCGTGGAGGACGGAAAAGCGTTTCCTGTGATTTTAGATAAAGCTTCAGATAACTGGCAACCATGATTTTAAGCCTACAATATGGCCAAGTGTCGTTACTCTGAAGCGTAGCTAATTTACTGGCACTAGCGGAAACAATGAGGAAGAGGCAGGTGTAAAAGGTAGTGGCTTGTGGAATCCACGGGGCTCACGTCATGGCCCCTCCAGGTATTACAAGCTTCTTGAACAAGGCCATGAATAGTGTCATTAAATAAGCTACGCTTCAGAGTAGCGACACTTGGCCATATGTGGCTTAAAATCATGGTTGCCAGTTATTTGAAGCTGTATCTGAAATCACAAGAAACGCTTTTCCGTCCTCCACTTTAAACAGTTTGCGACAAAGCAAAGCAATATTACATGAGCTTCCTAACACCGAATCTAATGCTGAGGAAGTCGCAATTTTGAATCATGACGATCGCCAGTTGCGCCTGCTCTGCACAAGCACCAAAATGGCGGCGCCCACAACACTGTCGGGGAAGAGAGTGCCGATACTCTAAGCGCAGCTCATTTATTGGCCCTACTTCCCGCGAACCTCCTTTCCCTGACTGAAACTGAAACTAAATATGAATAATACACCATTATTATAGCTTATTTAGTTTTAACCACCTACACATAATGAGAGGAGGAAGCGGCCGGGTAGGAGAAACGCTGGTTTTATGTGCGACTGTTCTAATCAACGTTAGTTCTAACCGTCTCAAAAGAGAGAACGCGCGAGCTTGCGCTGGTTAAACAAAAGACGGTCCAAAAGAAAAGAGGCGGCACGCTGTGTTCTTTGTGATTGTGCGTCTAATTGCAAATTGTTGTGTGTATGTTTATACAGCCGGAAGTTAGTCTGCCTTAGTGGGCGTCTGGTGTCTCAGGTGTAGATGAGCAATTTAGCCAGTGCGGTACAACCGCAAACCTGGGGTCTTTAACGTGCACCACGCAGTAGTGATACACGACCGCACGCCGGTACGATGCTCTTCCAGATCGAAACTGGCAGGGGCGGGTTGGGTTCTGCAGCGCGAGCTTTCGCTCCACGTGCTCCGAGCTGGTGTGCGCTATACTCCGTTTCACCTGTGTTGTACCGCAGAGAAGGCTAGAAGCGCGAGCTCATAGCGTTTGGAGCTGCTCTTGACGCACGAGAGCTTGTGCCACCGACATGTGCCCTTGACCAAGCGAGCTCGCGCTTGTAGCCTTTCCTGCGGTACATCATAAGGTGAAACAGAGTATAGACACGTACTCGGCCACCGATCGCCCCCCCCCTATAGCAGTATTTGAAGATCGACGATGGACGTCGATCGTCTCGAGGTAATGTAACGTAATAACATTATATAAATAATAAACATATTGAAGGATTGAACGACTCAATTTTTCAATTCTTGGATTGTAATATGGCGGTAGCCTATTGTACTTACTGTTGATGAAGAGCAATATGAGGTGACGAGGTAATGATTAAATTATGAGGCTCTATAAGGACGACGATATTAGTGGGTGTCGAACCACAACGTACAGTGCCAGACTTGTTTGAAGTATCGTGTACCCAAAGACTTTTCTTCACCCGCAACAGAATATGGTAGAATCAATGAGGATGCTGCTTTACAACTGTACGTGGAACAGGAAAACTGCAATGTGCAGAAGTGCGGCTTAGTCGTTAATATGAGGGACGGATTTCTAGCAGCATTCCCTGGTTGACTACTTGGAACAAATGGCCTCCTTGACGTAAAGTGTCCCCGTTCCAAAAGATTCTTGAAGCCTACTGAAACCGCAAAGGAGTATGAGGCGAAAAATAAGAAAAAGGAGCCTGGTGTGAAAGGTCCATATCACCACCATAGCCTCTACTACCAAATACAAGGGCAGTTACACAATACACAAAGAGAGTTTTGTGATTTCGTTATATTTACCCTCAAGGGCATTGATATCCAACGTATTCAGAGGGATGACACCTTCTTGTCAACCAACATAGAGCCTTTTCTACTCAAGCTTTACATGGAAGGCCCGACTTCCGCTGAAATTCCTCACGTAGACGAGTTGTCCGACCAAATAATCTGCCATTACTCCCGATCTGGGAATCTCTCGATCTTCATTCATGGCCATAGTATCATGAGATCGAGGGTGTGGCTCTTCGTCCGCCGAACATTGCTTCGGCGGGTGTTTTTACCGTGTAAGATCAGACCATCGCGTGCTGCTGGAACAAGAACCTGGCGATTCTTCACTGAACTGCTTCTTCCGTAAGCTTCAAGAGGGCTTTTTTCGTTTCGCACACCATCTGTTCTGCTTGCCCGTTAGTTGCAGGATGGTATGGTGCACTAATGTGATGTCTGATGCCGTTTTGTTTTTTTCTTTTTTTTGGAGGGGGGGAGACTTGTTTATTTTATTTGAAGCAAGATTTGGCGCGTTATCAGAGAAAAGTATTTTCGGTAGGGCAAAAGTAGGGAAAAGAGAGCGTAGAACGTCAATGACGCGTTTGTACGTCGTGGCAGGCATCGTGTAAACTTCCAACCACTTAGAGTACGCATCGACCATGACTCCGCAGATGCGGATACGTTTCGCCACCCACAGACTGAATAGTGGATCGTTTTCAGTTACAGTTCATGATGGCGCTGAACTCGAGGAAGCCTTCGACTCTTTCCACAAAGTTAGCCCAGGCGCCAGCACTTTTGTCGAAAGCGGTAAGTGTTCGAAACGTCGACAACGTCGGTAGCCACGTGCTGTGCTTGACACTGGACGCTTACCATTCGCTGAGAAGAAACTTGCTTGTTCGTCTGCCACGAGTCGTCCGATATCAGGTCTTCACCGCTACTCCATCTCCCGACAAAACAGGTTGTCATTGTCCGCATGTCCATAGTTGGCAATCACGTGAACTTATAAATTCCCATACGCTCATAACTTGCCGTCGCTAAACGCCGTTCATTCATAGCGTCTTCATTGCAAATAAACGTATTCCAATTTATTCTGATGGTTTTCATCATACTCCTCCTAAGCTGTACTTACAACATTATATGTGTCGGTACTTCCAAAAATATTGCAACGGCGTTTGTTTTCTGGGAACTATAATGTAACAACCTTTACAAAATCTTCCGGATCCCGTGAAACACAATATTTCGTTATGTCACTTTTCGGTCGTCATTATAATGGCGAGGTAAGTACCGTAAATTGCGAAGCAGTTTACTTGACGTCCGCTTCCACTGGTGTCTTGGAAGATTGAGTCTACTGAGCGTGCATTCCTGCAGAAGAAGTTTTCATTGAAAGAATATTGACACGTCAATCAACAATCGATTCCTTCTTGGTAAGATTTATTGCGAAAGCCCGTGACAACCGCCGAACCGCATCTCCCTATATCAGAGAACAATTAATACAAAGCCTGACATTCTCGCATACATGCGTTTGCTGGGCCACGCTATTGAGCCAGCTGAGCACAGCGGAGGACGACGACGAAGCGCTCGTTCTAACGGACGTGTTTTTCCTAGCTCCGCCGACATATATTTGTAACGCCGAGTTTAAAAGGCACTCGCGCCCCGGAAAAGGGCCCCATGGATCAAGGGAGCCCTCCGCCACCCTCCGACCGTCGATATTGGATCCGGGAGGGACCCGTTTGGTGAATATGGAACCCGAGACTATGGTCACCTCGCTAAACCTAACGTCTGGAATGCGAGGCACGGAAACTCAGGCTGCCGCTACAGGGACAACCGCGACCACGGCGGGCCCATCGACGGAAGGCCTTCAAATTATACTGGACCAGAACACCCTCGGCAAATTGAACGAATTTGGAGTTGCGAGGGAAGATATCGGAAGGCTCTTTGTCAGCTTCTTGACCTACCTCGCTACCGCACAGCAAGGAAAAGGCGCGCAACCAGCCGCAGCAGAAAAGGTGAGCTCAACCCTTGGACACGAATATCCCACGATAGCTCAAGCAACACAATTGACAAAGACCCCACTAAAGAGCCAGAATGCCAAACCCAACGGGACAGACGCCACCCCTTGGCGGAAAATATGGAGGACAACTCCTGGACACTAGTCCAGAACAGGCGCCGCCGTAAACGCTCGCTGACGTCATTTGAAGAACCCGAGAAGAAAGCCGCTGCTATGTCCATCGATGAGAGGACAGAGAGTAAAACTACCAAGGCCATTGTCCTTAAGCCGGTATGTAAGGAAGCAGTAAATGGCTTCAGAGCCAGGGACATCAGGCAGGCCGCGGAAACGGCAGGAATCGAAAGCCAAGAGGACTTCAAAATCCAGTATCAGACAAAGACCAACACTATTACGCTCACTACGCAAGAAGAAGGCACGGCAGAAAAGCTGCTACGGCTTAATGCAATAGAGAAGAACGGCAAGCAGTATACAGTTTGCCCCTACAGAGCAATGGAGAAGAACCAGATTCGCGGTGTCATATACCCCCGGGAGACAACAGCGAAGAGACACCAGAGACGCTGCTCGCAGACATGAAATGCGACAAGGCAAGGATTATCGCTGCCCGACTTATGGGTAAAGGCACAAGTGCAGTGTTAGTTACCTTCGAAGGTAACAAACTGCCCAAGAAGGTCGTCTTCTGCCAAGCAATCTTGAGCGTGAAAGAATACCGGCCGCGCCCGATTGTGTGCTTTAGCTGCCACGAGCTCGGGCATAAGGCGGATGTCTGCCCTCGCAAGGAACAAAGGTGCGGTCAGTGCGGGAACGTGCACGACGAAGGAATGGTCGAGTGCGACCGGGAACCAAAATGTCGTAACTGCGACGGCCCACATCCGGCCACCAGTAACGATTGTCCAAAGAGAAGAATTCCAGACAAAAAGAAGATGACACCCAAACCTCCGGCGCAAGGTAAAGAAAGTTACGCTGCAGCTGCTAAGTCCATCCCGGAGCGACCCAAGGCATCGGGGAAAACGATCAAGACGAGCTTCCCACATGGATACCGGAATGGGCGAAATCTACCCAACGACATCAGCCAAGCCAGCAGGCGTCAGACTTCGACGCCGAGAAAGAGATGAATAAACTCAAGAACGACGTACACATCGGCTTCAAGATGATCTTCGAGGCCATCGGAGAGATCAAGAAGGAGCTGGCGTTGCTGCGACATGGGAAGTAACTCCCATAGCAGTACAGGACAGACCACCACGGAACAAACCCGCATTGTCCAATGGAATTGCTGCACATTTTCGACCAAAAGTGCAGAGCTGAGGTTGAGATTCGAGAGACAGCCGCCGCCGGATGTACTTCTTCTTCAAGAAACACGAACCCCGAACCTAACGTTCCCCTGCTATAGTTTCTACACGAACCCGACCATAGTAACTACCCCAAGACCGAGCGAAAGGAACCCAGAGACGAAGAAAGGCTGGGCAGCAGTAGCAGTCCTGCGGCACATACCACATGCCCAGCTCGATACGGCGTCACTTTGCACTGGCAACAGAGAAGTGGTAGCCGTAAGACTCAGTCACAAACGGAAGAGGATGACTTTAGCCTCCGTCTATATAAGACCAGGAACGGCAACGGAAGATGACAAGGAAGCAACGGCATGGATAGGCGAACTTGTCGGTCTAGCCGAAGGGGACCCGATTGTCATAGCCGGGGACTTCAACGCTCGACACAAAGATTGGGGGTACTCCAACAGCACGAGAAAAGGCCGACAAATTAAACACGCAATGAAAACTGCGGGCCTTACACTACGCAACAAGCCGGGAACCAAGACAAGGATTGGAATGCACAGTAGGCAAAAAGACTCCACCCCGGACCTCTCCTGGGCCACTGCAAGCCTAGTGCTCGACTGGTCAACGTGGAGAGACAACCTTGACAGTGACCACTTTCCGGTCGAAATAAAGATTCACCACGGACAACGCAACAGTGGCAAAGAACAAAGACCAGTAGTCAAATGGGATCGTTTTAGGGAACTGCTTGAGACAGAGGACAGCGGAGACATCGAGGAGTGCATTCGGATGGCTCTGAGCGAAGCGAAGACGAAAGTTCTAGTAAAGCCTGGAGCCCCAACACCAGACAATCACCTGCTAAACCTCTGGGCCAGCCGTCTACAAGCACTGCAGCGGTACCGAAAGAACAGGACGCTGCATCTAAAAATCAAACTCAAACGAGCAGCAGCGAAAGCGAGGCAGTACTCTAAACAGCTCGGGCGCGAGAGGTGGAGGACCCATTGCGGGTCCTTTAACGCACGAAACGGATTGGGAAGAGCTTGGAGAACTTACAAGGGACTGAACGGAGCAAAGCGCAAGACAAGAAACGCTGCGCAGAACCTGGCCCTCAAGCTCAATATAAGCGAGACAGAGATGGCGATCAGGGCTGGAGAATTGTTCTTTCCCCAAGAAGAAGATAGCGCAAACCAGAGACCGGTGGCAATGAACACCCGCCCGCCACAAGAGGAAGGAATGGAAGACCCACTAAATATGGGAGAACTAGTCGAGGCAATCTACACGGCGAAAACCGGCAGTGCTCCTGGCCCGGACGGGGTAACGTACCAAGCTCTCAGAAACCTACCGGAAGAATCGAAGCAGAAACTTCTCGACAAATACAACATAATATGGGAAGAGGGTAGGCTACCGAGAGCCTGGAAACTCTCATGGGTCACCCCAATACCCAAGCCCGGCAAACTGCTTGATCGCATTGAACATATGAGACCTGTATCTCTAACATCCAATATCTGCAAGACGATGGAGAAAATCGTGCTCAGGAGGATACAATGGTATTTGGAAAAACACGAACGCCTGGATCCCCGGCAAACGGGCTTTCGCGAAGCAATGGGGACACAAGATAGCCTAAAGTTGCTTTATGAGGAGGTGCTAGCCGAGAAAGACAAACAAGACCCACGGCTCGTGGTCGCCCTGGACATCCGCAAGGCGTTTGATTCAGTGCCGCACTGGGCAGTAGTCCGGGAGGCAAAAGCATGCGGCATCCGTGGAAGATCTCTGAACTTTATACGAGACTTCCTGTGCGACAGGAGGTTCCAGGTGAAGATCGGAGGTACCATGGGCCCAGAAACACCGATTAAAAGAGGAGTGCCACAGGGGGCAGTTCTATCGCCGACCCTTTTCAATATGGTAATGGCGGGTCTCCCAGCTCGGCTTCGAGTCATCGAAGGGCTGGGATTCACCATCTATGCGGATGATGTGACGCTCTGGACCCGAGGGGATCCCTGGGGGAACAAGAGAGCACGATGCAGCGGGGCATAGATGAAGTCGCCACCTACCTGGCGGAGGTTGGGATGGAAGCGTCATCAGAGAAAACGCAATATATGATGGTCGCTCGCCCTAGGGACCACAGGAAAGGAATAGCAGGCTCAGTACGGCTAGAACTCAATGGACAAGAAATTGACAAAAAGCCACATATCAGAATCCTTGGAGTCACCTTCGAGCAGACGGCAAGAAGCACGAGATGGATCCCGGAGATGGAAAAGGCGTGGGCTCAGGGTCTCAAGCTCATAAAGAAAACAACAAGTAAGTCCTGGGGAGCAGATGAGAAGGCTCTCCGTATCCTCACAGAGGCCCTTCTTACGTCACGAGCACTCTACAGCTGCAACTGGCTGAATCTCAACCAGACGCAGTGGAAGAAACTCGAGAGACTTAACAACCAATCCAGACGAGTAGTCACGGGCCTTCCAAAGTACACGCCACTCGAAATGCTAGAAAAGGAAGCTCAAATGAACACCATAAAAGACAGGGCCGAAACCCAAGCAATCGCTCAGTTTCAAAGGCTTGAGCGCACTAAACATGGACGTAGATTCCTGCAAGACCTGGGATACGAGACAAGCAACAAGCCGCCATTGGAAGAGGCGCTACCTCCTTGGCGGGACGAGATGATAACGGATCATCGGCCTCTACCTCAAGTTCTCAACCAAGGGAAGAGGGCTAGAGCCGCAAAGATGCACGCGGCATGGTGCGAAACCCATGCGCCGAACGAAGAAGTACGGTACACCGACGCCGCAAAGAACGGTGAGAAAGTGACATCGGCCTGGCATGACGCAAGGAGAGGCAGGACACAAACCGAATTACTACCGTCGGGCACGACGGTGAGGGAGGCCGAATTGAGGGCGATATTGGCGGCGGCCCAGGACATCGCAGGAAAGAGCGCGACGGCACCTCACGCCAGAATTTTTACAGACTCGCAAGCAGCGATTAACGCAACACGCAGCAGCAGACCAAAGGGCCGAACAATAAAAAAGATCAAGAAAGTGGCGACGGAGCTTCGCATACGTGGCACCGACCTGCACATCACATGGCTTCCCGGGCACAGCAAAATCCCCGGGAATGAGAGGGCACACAGGGCCGCAGCGGAAGAAATATTTCACAGCTCCGCGACTGGCTCGACCTCTCATTCTGAAACGAATACCACGGTAGACCCTGAGGAACAGGCTGAACTTGCCAAGCAGGCGAGGAAGGCCTACCTCAGAGGGTTGCTGCCGTCACAAGAAGACAACATACCAACGAGCTATACCAGATGGGAAGCTGTCCGAGTCCGACGGATCAGGACCGGAACAGCATTCACACCGGCCAAACAAGCGAGCTTCGGGCTCGTCGACCTCGAGGGCTCCAGATGCAAGGCCTGCACCGGGAACAACATCAGCCACACTACGCCACCTCCTCTGGGACTGTGCAGGCCTGGAACGGCTGAGGAAGAAAGCGATCCAATCTCTTCGAGAAGAGGAAAGACCGGCGACGCTCGAGGAGTGGTCCCGACCCCAGGGAACACCGCAGCACAGGAAAGCAGTCCTCGATTCCCTGATGAGCTACATCAGGGAGACGGGGACCCATCATCATATTTAATTATTCTTTTCACATCATTCATTCCCTTTCCCCCTGAACCCCCAGGTCCCCCCCTTCCTGTCTCAGGCCACCCCACCAAGACAGCCGAACCACTCATCTCATCAATAAACATAATTCAACAACAACAACTGAGCACAGCTGGCAGCTGCGCGAGCAAGGCCACGAGGGGAACGTGATGGTGCTCGAGCCATCCCACGTGAACTAATGCTCGGCCACACTAGAGTCACTAAATAAAGCTACGCTTCCAGAGTACCGAAACTCGCAAACTTCGAGTCTGAAGCGCGTCAGGCGCCACCATCTTGGGTCCGCGCGCAGATGGAGGAGTGACTGTAGCTTTGAGCCAAGCCGAGCTGTAGCCGTCGCCTGCGCCAGCTGCCGCGGCCGCAGCTGTGGAAGCGAATCAAAGCCGTGTTGTTCGTATCTCTACGTAACACAGAAAGCACGTGCCAGCGACGGACTTCTGCATGCGCGCGCAGTAAACAGGAAACAGCAGCGGGCAATGATCGCTGGACCCAAGATGGTGGCGTTGAAAAACGCGATGATGATGATAGCGACTCACTGACTTCCGCTGTCCAATGATGCCGCAGCGAACCAGAATATTGTTGAATAGAGCGACTGTATTGTCGGCAAAATGCCAAAGAAAAGGAATGCTGGTACTCTGGAAGCGTAGCTATTTAGTGACTTAGGCCACCCGCATCAGGGTGCCTACATGTCTGGTTCTGTCTCAGGGTGAAGACATCCATTGTTGCACTGAATCTGCCAGCGCGTGACGCTCTCGCGCACTCTGTGCGTGACTTGGGCGCTAAAATGGCGTCTATGCATTAGCCAAAGCTATGCGCTCGAGCTGAGCGACACCGGATTGCGCGCACTTCAAAATGCATAAAAACACGATTGGGCGTAAATATGGCTGAGATGTCACCACTCAAGCAAAAGCGCGCTGTGTATGAAGGCACTCTACACCCCACGGGTGCGTGTCGCCATCTATTGGTTGAACTAACGACCTTGTTCAAGATGGCTGCCGTGGACCGCAGCCTTAAAGGGGCACGGAAACAAAAATTGAAATATTCAAATTTCGTTCGGAAATGGTCAAGCATGACGGATAATACCCGTAATTCATAATCGCACGTTTGTATTTTGAACGATTGGCTATATTTTTCGTTCCAACGGTGCACTCGAGCGAGCGCCTCGAAGAGAAGCGAACGGAGGGCGCGATGCGTCATGGGATATCCGGCGCAAACAAAAACAACAAAAAAGACTCCCCGCATCCGTGACGTGGCAAGACAGGCTTGGCTATGAGCTTTGCCGTTGGTGGCGTTGTCAGCGTTGTAGTGGTGTCAATACCGTCAGCGCGTCACAACCGAGCCGTTGGAAGTGCCCGCGGGGTGACGGGCGTTTCACCTGTCGTGTGAGCGGCTTCGAAGTGTACAGCAAAGTCACACGAGCAACCCCGCGACGTGCCTCAACGAGTCCATCCTGGCGTCTGGTTGACTTTCGCGCTTTCGCATTCTGATGGAACAGCGCGGATGAACAGTCACACACATGCACACAAGAAGCAAACAGCTGCAGCGCTGACTTTCAACTCAGTTCTATATTTATTCTTCCTCAAACTTAACTTCTTCATTTTGCCGTTAATGAGAACAATTTAAATTTTTACACACCAGAGACCAAATAGCCAATACACATTAAAAATAACTAACAATTAAATAAATCATGCAAAGTAGTATTATTAGTATTATTAGTATTATTTTCTTTAGTTGTCTTTGCATGATTTATGTAATTATTAGTTATGTTTAATGTGTATTGGCTATTTGGTCTCTGGTGTGTAAAAATTTAAATTGTTCTCATTAACGGCAAAGGTGAAGAAGTTGTAGATTTGAGGAAGAAGAAATATAGAACTGAGTTGAAAGTCAGCGCTGCGAGTCTGTTTGCTTCTTGTGTGCATGTGAGTGTGACTGTTCATCCGCGCTGTTCCATCCAAGCATGAATTACCAAACTTGCCCAAGCATCCACATTATCAAGCTTTCGCATTCATTCGAAAAGGGGCAAACACGTTCAGGCCGAGGTGACTTTAAACAGTTGAGCGTACTTCCAAAGAGCGGCGTTGATTCAGAGGAATCTGCTACGTCACGACTACGTAGCAGATTCCACAACGTTGCTAGACTACCTCCCAAATAGGCTCCGCATGCATCCACCAGGTGCACATTGGAAGATCGTTTATTTAGCTTTAAAATTAGTATTCTTGTGCCTTTCAACGGAAGACTGGTGTTTTTGAGGTTAGGGTGCAACATGCAACACATTCAAGCAAGAAAATGAGCGCTGAAATTTCGTTTCCCTACCCCTTTAAGAGTGGAACGTGATAGTATTATCGGACCCTGTTCACATCGCCTTGTCATTCGCTCCTCATGCTTTTCCTGCCACCGAGTGGAGAGTGCGGCGGACACGGTGGCCTAGTCAGTAGCATGTCTGGCTCGCAACAGAAGGGTTATGGGTTCGAATCCAGCCTAAAAATCTTATATATTTTATTTGATGCAAATTAATTACTTCAAAAATTAAAATCATTCGAGACATGTGGTAACCTTTAATTCGTATTACATGTCGTGTTTTTATCGCTTTCATTGCACGCGCGACATCACGTTTCACGTCAGTATTGTGTGGGTTGTTTGAAATTCCCACCACACCCGTGCCACAAGCGAGTACGTCGCCCCCATTTGTTTCCAAGAGCCGCTCATTTCGGTGCTACGCCGCCATTTGCATCCAAGAGCCGCTCGATGCACGGCCTCGTGTACTGGCGCATTTGACGCTACTTGCAAGATAAAGGCAAACACTTCGAAGGGCTTTAGCCAACCCCAGTGCGTGGCTATGATAAATATTGATAGCATATAATCGGCTCCGGATAACGTAACTGCTTGTTCGGGCTGCGAGTTGAGAGGGTGAACGTTGCTCGTTTTTTTTTCGAATTGAACTACTACTGCCAATGCGTGGAGAAAAAAACGCCTTACTGTGTGTGTACGAGTCATGCAAACACACATCTTTCTTGCACAAAAATAACACTGCGGAACGGACAATATACCGATATAACCAGCCAGTTTGGCTACGCCCCGCTGCCGCAATGCCTCGAGGGAAACTTTAGTCTTTTTACACGTGC
The DNA here is from genome assembly GCA_037355805.1 of Ixodes ricinus. Lineage (NCBI taxonomy): Eukaryota > Metazoa > Arthropoda > Arachnida > Ixodida > Ixodidae > Ixodes > Ixodes ricinus. The sequence goes on from JAZHYW010011734.1 coordinate 16,115, forward strand.
GAACACCACGCTGGAGCTCTGCGCGTACTGAGCATGAGGCGACACGAGTCATCTAGGGCACTGCCGCCTGCGTACTGTGGACCAAACCATAGCCTCCTCTATGCTGACATAGCCTGGAAGATCGTCAGGTGACGCAGCCGCCGAAAGTAAAAAGGTAGACCGTCAGTCAGGCAAGTGTAATGTAACGGACGCCCCGCTGCGGCGAGACGCCGAAACACGCTTGTCCCGAACGATGGAATGTCCGCTCGTGCTTCTCGCGTTCCTCGGGCTACCGCTTCTTTTCTCGTCGGCTTTGAAAACCATGCGGGTCGCCTCTCAATGTCGCCCGATCAGGCCGAGTTCCACTCGCTCCGAGGAAGTCACACGGGGAGCGCTATCATGGAGAAACGCTTTATCAATACTCAAGTTGTGAGTCGGATGCTGCGGAAAGGCCAAGGCTGCCTTGTGGTTCGGGTCTTCTGTTGAGGTGGCTGCCCCGGCACCGGCTCTTCTGTTCGTCCACCGCCCTTGGAACTGCCTCCCTGTCCTCGCCCTGCCACGAGCCTCCCTGACTGCGGACAGAAACAACGGCAGACTGATCGGGTCCCACGTTGGAAGCGCCAGTTATGTGGGTCGCCTATCAATACCGCCCGATCAGGCCGAGTTTCTGTTCGCTCCCAGGGAGTCCCACGAATCGCGATTTCTAGATTTAGGTTTCCTTAGTTTTTCCATTTGAATTTTTTGTTACTCCGCTGGACACCAGTGTTTAACGTTCTGCCGCCATGTCCCGGTTACGGAATAAGGCCGCCCATCCCGAGGTCTCAACCCAGTCAGTGGCGGATATTGACTCGGACACGGGAGAAGGCACGAGTGGGCAAGCGAGTGTTGCGGCAGCGCTAGAGCCCCCAATTCCAGCGGTGAACACGGGAGACGTCAGCGAACCAATGCACGCCATGACAGCGATGTTCGTGACGTTTACTAGACAGATGGGTTTGACCCCAGGGGTGGTGAATCCCGCGCCTACGCCCGTGCCCCGCTCGCGGTTGAGCGTGCCGACGCCGACCTATTCGGGCTACTCTGACGCAGCATCGGTACACGATTTCCTGCAGGATCTAGACGCGTACATTGCCGCGTTGAGCGCGTCGGATGAAACGGCCCTGATACAGATCGTCCCAATGGCGTTGACGGGCGACGCAACGCGTTGGAGACGAATGCAGAGGCCGTTCCTTTCGATGGCAGATTTCCGGGCACGATTCAGAGAGGAATTTCTGCCTCCCGGCTATGAGATGCGGATCAGAGATGAGCTAGCCAGCCGTACTCAACATCCGGACGAGAGCCTCGTAGAATACATCCGCGCTTTCCAGGAGCTCTACTCCAGAGCCGATCCTACAGCGTCAGACGCGGAGAAGGTAGCTAGGGCGATCCGCCTGCAGTGTCACCCCAGATTTAAAGCCTACTTGCGCGGACGTGATCTCGCTGATCTGGAAGCACTTGCCAGAGAGGCGCGCATCGTTCAGGCGAGCTTGCCCGCCGAGTTGACGTATCGCCCCCTCCACGCGCAGAGGAATCTCTGGAGCCGGGTTGCGCCTGGACAGGACGAGGCGCGGGAGCTTGCCACGACTCACGTACGCCGTCCGTGGCCGTTACAGGACATAGGAATGGCGAAACTGCTCTGCCCCGCGCCTTAGATCCCTTCGCTTTTGAACAGGGGCACAGAGCAGCAAACGCGGCTCTTCCAGGGCGCACCCCTTAGGGGATGCGCCCTGAAGAGCCTTCGGTGCCCTGGACCACCGTGGAGTCGCGGATCATTACGAAGGTCGCGGGAACTACAATGACCACCGGTGCGACACTGCATCACGTGATGGTAGCGGCGGAGGCTCAGCACACAATGGCGGGGGACAGGTCAGGTGCTATAAATGCCATCAGCTTGGGCATATCAAACGTCAGTGCACATGGACGGCAGCTCCCGCCATAGGTCTCAGGGAGACGGGAGAGGCCGGCGCCACTAATTGGACTTCCCGACTCGCAGTTGCCGGCCACTGCCGAGGCCCCACATCAGTCTGCCAACGGGGCTGGAGTTGCGGTCAGCGACAGGTTGGTGTTTGCCCCGTCGGCATGTCGGACTCAGGGTTTGACATCTGAGAAGGGGCTGTACGTACGCGTCGAGATCGGTGGCCACATTTACTACGCACTAATTGACACCGGTTCGACCCTTTCTCTAATCGGCGACAGAGTCTGCGAAGACTGTCGCCGAAGAGCACTTCACGCGCAGGAAGTTTCCACTGCGCTGCGTTTATTTATTTTATTTATTTATTTTATTTATCCAGTACCCGCAGCGCCTTTCGGCATTACAGCGGGGGGTTACATACGCCAAACATTACCTGAATACACACAAGCAGGCTTCTTGTGAAGTACAGTTAGGTTAAATGACGGCAAGAGTACTTGTATACGTGGAAGCACATCACAATATCGCAACAAATAGCATCACTGTATATCAACAAATAACGACAGGATAATTTATGTACATCAAAGCAGACCCCGAACCCGCGACACACATCGCATACCTCTTATTTTAGCAACTTGAGTGATTCCAGGGCAGAATAAAAGACATCATTTGACAAGATTGATACTACTGCAGAAGGTAACCGGTTCCATTGGCAAATTGTTTTTGGGAAGAAAGCAGTACTAAAAACTGCAGTCCTGCATCTGTGCTCGCGAACCTTATGAACGTGATCCACTCGGGCGGATTGGTAATGTGCTGAAAAGAGATAGGTGTCACGTGGGATTCCGGTTTGGGAATGGTATATGCTGTGAAAAAACTTCAAGCGAAGCTTTGCTCTACGGTGTTCGAGTGTATCCCACTGTAGAGTCTGTTTAGCACGTGACACACTAAAATCTCTATCTTTTACTGACCTTCCCAATACATAGCGGCCGCAAAGTTTTGCACCCTTTCTAGTTTATCTCTATCAGTGATAGTCGGCGGGTCCCACACAGTGCAGGCCTATTCTAAGATAAATAACACGTTAGTTTTATACAACAACTCCCGGGTGACTTGAGGAAAATTTCGCGTATTTCTGCGAAGAAAACCCAATGATTTTGAAGCCTTTGCCACAGTATAATCGACATGTCGACTCCAATGTAATGAAGATGTAAAGAAAACGCCTAAATACTTAAACTCAGAAACTGTTTTTAGGTTAAGATTGTTTATTTCATAACGGAATTCGCTCAATGTTCTTCTCCTGGAAAATGTCATGCACATTTTCCAGCAGCAGGATCGGCTAAGGCGCAAAGCGCAATACGCCTTTACCTTAGACTCGACGGTAGACGAAGGAGGCAGCGTTTTCTCTATCTGCCAGGCATGCAAATTCCTGTGATCTTAGGACAGGACTTCGTCTGCCGGGAGGGGATTATCATAGACTTGAAGAGTAACGAGTACCACTATAATCCCTTGAGTCCCCTTATCCCCTTTTCCATCCCACCGAGTTTCGGTCAGGGCATAGAACGCTCACTCGCCGGATCACAAGAGGAGCAAACATTAGATGCGCGAGTATACCGCAAGGGCTCGACCAACAAGGTTGCGGACGCACTGTAAGTCCCGGCCTCTCGGCAAACATTAGCTGCGCCAGTCGTATCGGGAAACGTTGAAGCGATTGTCGCTTCTTACAACGGGCCGGTAGAACAACGGCGTAGGCTAGCAGACGCCTTGCATTGACACGCAGCTATGTTTACCGAGAGGCCGGGACTTGCAAACATTTTACAACATAGAATTGACACACGAGATGCCAGCTAGACCATGGGATTGTAATCCCAGACCTCTGAGTGCGCACAAGCGAGTTCTCTTAGATAAGGTTCTCGATTAGATGATAGACACAGGGGCCGTGCGGCCGTCACAGAGCCCCTGGGCTTTTCCGTTAGTCTGAGCGCCAAAAAAGACGGCACCGCTCGCCTCCGCGTTGACTACCGCCGACTTAATGAGATGACCCGAAGGCATTCATATCCCTTCCGATCTATTGAGTCCATCATGTACTCGTTGGGTAGCGAGAGGGTTTTCACTACCTTGGATTGTAGCAGAGGCTTTTTGCAGATCAAGGTAGCACCAGACGATGTCCGGAAGACGGCGTTCACCTGTCACAGGGGTCTGTTTGAGTATATCCGCCTTCCGTTCGGATTGTCTAATTCGCCATCGAGTTTCCAACGGCTTATGGACATCGTGCTGGGGGACGCGAAGTTCCACTTCGCCATGGCATACATGGATGATGTCGTCGTATTTTCAAAGTCATTCGAGGAGCACCTAGCACACCTTGAGATCATCTTAAGCAGAATCAGCAAAGCCAGAGACAGTTCCAAGGGCCGTGACGAACGAAAGAGATGGTGCTTAGCGAGCCCAGGGAAGACCCGGGCCACAAGGCAGCCTTAGCCCTCCGCAGCACCCGACTCACACAATTGAGTACCGATAACGTATTTCTTCATACGCTCCCCGTGTGACTTCCTCGGAGCGAGTGGAACTCGGCTTGGTCGGGCGGTATTGATAGGCGACCCACAACCATGTGTCGAATCCTCGCCGCTGCAAAAGCTGTGAATACCAGACTCCCCGAGAAATACTTTGTGCTACCAGACCCTCGCGCTCCAAATCTGCGACCGAGCACTCCATGGCTCCGTCATCGAACTTCCAGGCTTTTTGTGTATAGAGGAGGCTATGACCAAACTTATGGCGGCCTCACAGATGCGCCGAAGGCTTGGTGAGATCGGTCTATTGCTTTTCTTATAGTTTTGCTTGTCGGTTTTCGCAGAAGGAATCTGTGCAATCTGCAATCCCATCTGCCCTCTGCCCCTCATAAAACAAATATTGAGTGCGCTCATGCTTTTCTTTGTATGTTTCTGTCTTGAAGTAGCTAAAAGAGACGCCGGGTCCTGAGGCTTCGAGAGTTGACGTGCGGGCCGAAGAACACGTTCGGCGCGCAATGGTGTATGCAAGCGAAGACAAGAGACAAACAAAAGCCGCCCCTTTTTCCCGGCCAGCTTGCTGATCAGAAACACCAGGGCCCGTTTGCTCGAAGCGCTAACCGCGGCTAAAGTTAGCCGCAGTACCTAGGAGAGGGATTTTGAAATTACGTGACTGGCTCGGTAGGGATGCGGGGAAACATGGCGGTGTGCCCCGGTGAGTGACCGCGCCGCTCGCTTTGGAACTAATATGTCGTTGTAGCTGCAACATCGGGCGCGTTAGTCAGCAACGAATGGTGCAGGAGGCTTTCGCTTTGCCTTACCTCACTTAAAACGCAGAGCATGAGCAATGATCTCGCAGCATCTTTTGATAGTCTTTCGATTCTGGCCATTTCTAAGCCTAAATGAACGCGACAATTGTCGGCATGGCAACGTCTTTGGGAAGCGGATTGCCTTGACCACCTTGACTCAATCGGTCGGGTATTGATAGCACACAAAAGCAGACAGCGTCCCAATAGACCATTTTCTAAATTTCCTAAGCACCGAGGTGCATGCTACGAGTGTATACTTACTACACGCGTTGCACGTGCTGGCGTCTGCAGTAGTAATTGCTCTAAAGCAAAAAGTCTAAAACAAATTTTGCTTCGCACGCGCGTTCGTCAAAGCCTTTTATGATTATTTACTTCGAATCTTTTATAAGGGCAAGGCCAGCGCGCGCGGACCGTAGAACTACACTTCCAGCATTCTCCTCGATGTTTGAGTGCTATCAATACCAACGAGCTTGAGTTAACGTAGAGCGGTAAACCAGCGGCCAAAAATGGCACTCCCCCGGTTGCTGCCATCTTGCCTGTTTGCCACATTAGTGATCACGTGACGTTAAGATGGCTACGCCCAGAGGGCCAGATCAGATTGGCCAGATCGCGGTCAGCACATGGTGCTCTGGGGCTGCGTTCCAAACTTACTCGAATGGAGCCGAGTTATACCGGCGGATCAAGTCACGTGACAAGACAGATACAGCAAAGATGGACGCGGGTAGGTTTTCAAACGCAACGGATACGAGAACTTCACCCAGGAGTGAGATAGAAGTTGCGTTCGATTTCTCGCACCTCCTGCACCGGTGCAGAAAAGTGTTGGGCGGTGTTCTTCCGGTCGTATCTCAATGCACATACCGGAAATGCACCTCTCTAGACTTTTTTGCACCGGTGCAGGAGGTGCAAGGAAATCGAACGCAACTTCTATCTCACTCCTGGGTGAAGTTCTCGTACCTGTTGCGTTCGAAAACCTACCCGCGTCCAGCGTTGCTGTGTCTGTCTTGTCACGTGATTTGATCCGCCGGAATAACTCGGCTCCATTCGAGTAAGTTTGGAACGCAGCCCCGAGTGCCCATCTGCTGACCGCGATCCGGCCAATCTGATCTGGCCCACCTCTGGGCGCAGCCATCTTAACGTCACGTGATCACTAATGTGGCAAACAGGCAAAATGGCGGCAACCGGGGGGTGCCATTTCCGCTGCAGGCAGTGGGTTCCGGTTTACCGCTCTAAGGTAAGACCAGGTAAGACTCAAGCTCGTTGATCAATACCCGGACGATTGAGTCAAGGCAATCCGTTTTCCAAAGACGTTGCCATGCCGACAATTGTCGCGTTCATTTAGGCTTAGGAATGGCCAGAATCGAAAGACTATCTAAAAATGCGGCGAGGTCATTGCTCATGTTCTGCGTTTTAAGTGAGGTAAGGCAAAGCGAAAGCCTCCTGCACCTTTCGTTGCTGACTAACGCGCCCGAGATTGCAGCACGACATATTAGTTCCCAAGCGAGCGGCGCTCACTCACCGGGGCACCGCCATGTTTCCCCGCATCCCTACCGAGCCCTCGAGTCACGTGATTTCAAAATCCCTCTCCTAGGTACTGCGGCTAACTTTAGCCGCGGTTAGCGCTTCGAGCAAACGGGCCCAGAAGTTTCCGATATCTATACTTCGTTTCACCTTACCTTGTACCGCAATGACGGATAGAAGCACGAGCTCATAGCGTTGGCAGCTGCCCTTGGTGCACGAGAGCGTGTGCCGCCGAGATACGCTTTAGAGCAAGGAGCTCGCGCTTGTAGCCTTTCGTGTGGTACAACACAAGCTGAAACTGAATATAGCGGCTGCAAAATAAAACACTCGCTGGGCCGGGTAGGGTGCCTACATGTCTGTCTGTCTCAGGGTGAAGACATCCAATGTTGCACTGAATGTTCAGCGCGTGACGCTCTCGCGCACTCGGCGCGTGACTTGAGCGCTAAAATGGCGTCTATGCATTAGCCAAAGCTACGCGCTCGAGCTGATTGACACCGGATTGCGCGTACTTCAAAATGCATAGAAAACGATTGGGCGTAAAAATGGCTGAGATGTCACCACTCAAGCAAAAGCGCGCGTGTGTATGAAGGCACTCTAGGGCCAGGCAGAGCCGTTTATTGAGAGTGTTTGGCCATACATTGGTTTGGATAGGCGAGCATCTCGGGGCCAACCACAGGCCGCGAAACAGCCCCAGCGGTGGTTGTGTGATCTAAATATGGGACACGACTATACTTCGTTTCACCTTATGTGCGAGCGAAGGCAAAACTGGAAGCGCGAGCACGGAAGCTCCGTGCGTTCAGGCTTTGTTCGAGCGCGCGAGCTGCGGAGAAGTGCAAAAAGCGCTTGTCTCGCGCTTCTAGCTTTGGCTTCGCTCGCAGATAAAGTGAAACGAAGTATAAGTTGAGCCGTGCCGAGCGGAACTCCGCGTCTCAAGACGCTCGCGCACCCCACTATTTCCACTGGTTTCTTTCGGCCAGTCTCAGGACGCTGTTCTAGCAGTGCAGACAAATGCATGGGCACCAGCGCGTGGCTTTGGAAAGTGCCTCCTATGCACGAGGTCTCGTGCAAACAAAAGCGTTTCGCTGAGCTAGGCTCACGCGCCTGTGCCTTTGTCTTCACTGCAGACATTTGTGAGATGGAGTAGAGGTCTCCTGATTGGTCGACGCTGTGTCACAAATTTAGTTTACGCTCTAAGCGTGGGGGGAATCTTCGGCGCTGGCGGCGGCCTTGCTCCGCCTATTGTCCAAACTCTCCTAATATACGGCTCTGGGGCCAGGAAGATCCGAGCAACACCTACAAGAAATAAGGCCGTAGCGCTCTTCTCGTGACGTTGCAAAGGAAGGCCATTGGGGGCGCGCGTCAAAGCGAAGGCCACGCGCGTGGATCGACCGTCGTAACGCGCTTTGAGGCTCCGGTCCCACGGCAGCCATCTTGAACAAGGCGTTAGTTCAACCAATAGATGGCGACACGCACCCGTGGGGTGGCCGAAACATTGGTTCACGGTGGGATGGCTCGAGCACCATCACGTTCCCCTCGTGGCCTTGCTCGCGCCGCTGCCAGCTGTGCTCAGCTGGCTCAATAGCGTGGCCCAGCAAACGCATGTATGCGAGAATGTCAGGCTTTGTATAAATTGTTCTCTGATATAGGGAGATGCGGTTCGGCGGTTGTCACCGGCTTTCGCAATAAATCTTACCAAGAAGGAATCAATTGTTGATTGACGTGTCAATATTCTTTCAATGAAAACTTCTTCTGCAGGAATGCACGCTCAGTAGACTCAATCTTCTAAGACACCAGTGGAAGCGGACGTCAAGTAAACTGCTTCGCAATTTACGGTACTTACCTCACCATTATAATGACGACCGAAAAGTGACATAACGAAATATTGTGTTTCATGGGATCCGGAAGATTTTGTAAAGGTTGTTACATTATAGACGCTTTGCAGCAGCTGTGCTTGGGCACCGCCATAACTGACCTTCAGTTTTTGTTTCCCCTTATTACGTTTACTTCACTTGATTATTACCATAGCAGGCCAGGTTATTGCCATCTCTGATTTTATTCTGTCTTTCTCCCCAGCATTGGTCATTGTGGAGGCTCGTCCACACCAATTTCAGTGGCTCGGTATCTCGGTAAAACAAGAGAGGGTCGGCTATGGCGGCTCAGTCTGGCGCGTGTGTAAAGCGTCTGTAGTTCCCAGAAAACAAACGCCGTTGCAATATTTTCGGAAGTACCGATATAATGTTGTAAGTACAGCTTAGGAGGAGTATGATGAAAACCATCAGAATAAATAGGAAGACGTTTATTTGCAATGAAGACGCTATGAATGAACGGCGTTTAGCGACGGCAAGTTATGAGCGTATGGGAATTTATAAGTTCACGTGATTGCTAACTATGGACATGCGGACAATGACGACCTGTTTTGTCGGGAGATGGAGTAGCGGTGATGACCTGATATCGGACGACTCGTGGCAGACGAACAAGCAAGTTTCTTCTCAGCGAATGGTAGGCGTCCAGTGTCAAGCACAGCACGTGGCTACCGACGTTGTCGACGTTTCGAACACTTACCACTTTCGACAAAAGTGCTGGCACCTGGGCTAACTTTGTGGAAAGAGTCGAAGGCTTCCTCGAGTCAAGCGCCATCATGAACTGTAACTGAAAACGATCCACTATTCAGTCTGTGGGTGGCGAAACGTATCCGCATCTGCGGAGTCATGGTCGATGCGTACTCTAAGTGGTTGGAAGTTTACACGATGCCTGCCACGACGTAAAAACGCGTCATTGACGTTCTACGCTCTCTTTCCCTACTTTTGCCCTACCGAAAATACTTTTCTCTGATAACGCGCCAAATCTTGCTTCAAATAAAATAAACAAGTCCCCCCCCCCCCCCAAAAAAAAAAAGAAAAAAAACGGCATCAGGCATCACATTAGTGCACCATACCATCCTTCAACTAACGGGCAAGCAGAACAGATGGTGTGCGAAACGAAAAAAGCCCTCTTGAAGCTTACGGAAGAAGCAGTTCAGTGAAGAATCGCCAGGTTCTTGTTCCAGCAGCACGCGACGGTCTCATCTTACACGGTAAAAACACCCCCGAAGCAATGTTCGGCGGACGAAGAGCCACACCCCTCGATCTCATATGATACTATGGCCATGAATGAAGATCGAGAGATTCTCAGATCAGGAGTAATGGCAGATTATTCGGTCGGACAACTCCTCTACGTGAGGAATTTCAGCGGAAGTCGGGCCTTCCATGTAAAACTTGAGTAGAAAAGGCTCTATGTTGGTTGACAAGAAGGTGTCATCCCTCTGAAGACGTTGGATATCAATGCCCTTGAGTGTAAATATAACGAAATCACAAAACTCTCTTTGTGTATTGTGTAACTGCCCTTGTATTTGGTAGTAGAGGCTATGGTGGTGATTTGGACCTTTCACACCAGGCTCCTTTTTCTTATTTTTCGCCTCATACTCCTTTGCGGTTTCAGTAGGCTTCAAGAATCTTTTGGAACGGGGACACTTTACGTCAATGAGGCCATTTGTTCCAAGTAGTCAATCAGGGAATGCTGCTAGAAATCCGTCCTTCATATTAACGAATAAGCCGCACTTCTGCACATTGCAGTTTTCCTGTTCCACGTACAGTTGTAAAGCAGCATCCTCGTTGATTCTACCATATTCTGTTGCGGGTGAAGAAAGGTCTTTGGGTACACGATACTTGAAACAAGTCTGGCACTGTACGTTGTGGTTCGACACCCACTAATACCGTCGTCCTTATAGAGCCTCATAATTTAATCATTACCTCGTCACCTCATATTGCTCTTCATCAACAGTAAGTACAATAGGCTACCGCCATATTACAATCCAAGAATTGAAAAATTGAGTCGTTCAATCCTTCAATATGTTTATTATTTATATAATGTTATTACGTTACATTACCTCGAGACGATCGACGTCCATCGTCGATCTTCAAATACTTATATAAGAGGGGGGGGGGAGGTGCGATCGGTGGCCGAGTGCATGTCTAGCGCACAACAGCTCGGAGCACGTGGAGCGAAAGCTCGCGCTGCAGAACCCACCCCGCCCCTGCCCGTTTCGATGTGGAAGAGCATCATACCGGCGTGCGGTCGTGTATCACTACTGCGTGGTGCACGTTAAAGACCCCAGGTTTGCGGTTGTACCGCACTGGCTAAATTGCTCATCTACACCTGAGACACCAGACGCCCACTAAGGCAGACTAACTTCCGGCTGTATAAACATACACACAACAATTTGCAATTAGACGCACAATCACAAAGAACACAGCGTGCCGCCTCTTTTCTTTGGACCGTCTTTTTTTAACCAGCGCAAGCTCGCGCGTTCTCGCTTTTGAGACGGTTAGAACTAACGTTGATTAGAACAGTCGCACATAAAACCCGCGTTTCTCCTACCCGGCCGCTTCCTCCTCTCATTATGTGTAGGTGGTTAAAACTAAATAAGCTATAATAATGGTGTATTATTCATATTTAGTTTCAGTTTCAGTCAGGGGAAAGGAGGTTCGCGGGAAGTAGGGCCAATAAATGAGCTGCGCTTAGAGTATCGGCACTCTCTTCTCCGACAGTGTTGTGGGCGCCACCATTTTGGTGCTTGTGCAGAGCAGGTGCAACTGCCGATCGTCATGATTCAAAATTGCGACTTCCTCAGCATTAGATTCGGTGTTAGGAAACTCATGTAATATTGCTTTGCTTTGTCGCAAACTGTTTAAAGTGGAGGACGGAAAAGCGTTTCTTGTGATTTCAGATACAGCTTCAAATAACTGGCAACCATGATTTTAAGCCACAATATGGCCAAGTGTCGCTACTCTGAAGCGTAGCTTATTTAATGACACTATTGATGCCCTTGTTCAAGAAGCGTGTAATACCTGGAGGGGCCATGACGTGAGCCCCGTGGATTCCACAAGCCGCTACCTTTTGACACCTGCCTCTTCCTCATTGTTCCCGCTAGTGCCAGTAAATTAGCTACGCTTCAGAGTAACGACACTTGGCCATATTGTGGCTTAAAATCATGGTTGCCAGTTATCTGAAGCTTTATCTAAAATCACAGGAAACGCTTTTCCGTCCTCCACGAATGTTTAAACAACCCGCGACAGAACATAGCAATATTGTATCAGCTTCCTAGCACCGCATCTAATGCAGAGGAAGTCGCACTTTTGGATCATGACGATCGGCAGTTGTGTTTGCTCTGCACAAGACCCAAAATGGCGGCGCCCAAAACAATTTTGGGGAACGGAGTGCCGATACTTTAAGCGCAGCTCATTTAGTGACTCTAGGCATGAAGTGAACTCGGGTGTATTCTTTCCCTCTTCGTCTTTATCGTTTATTGATTTCAATTATATCGAATAATAAACACTTTATATCACGCTACGCTTGTGTAATTATTTGTCTTAGATTTATTAACCTGACCCAGTACTTAAACCGTTCATTTATCGATAGTAAATCTTCAAATATATTTTCTAAATGTGAAGGTAAAACGACACGGAGTTTGATGATGATACAGACGCCAACGCCGCCCTCGAAAATTTTTTGAACTTAGAAATCAGCAGTTTTGTCTGCCATCCGCCAGGTAGCGCAACAAAACACCCAAACAGTTTTTAATTGTTTTTAAAATTAGCTAAGCTCTACAACTATCAAGAAACCAAAGCAAGATCATTGGGAAAATCTAATACATCGCAATGTATATCTATTCCATACAATAAATGTTATTAGATGCCAATAAATCTGTTTGATGTCCAAAAAAGATGTGCGTCAAAAACAGGTAAGTTTGAAGGGCTCCCGGAGCGTTATGACTTTGAATATAAAAAAAGCCACCGTCCACCTCTTGGGCAACTATTGTAGTTCTAAATGTTATCAAAGATTTTACCATAGTTTAATTATTTACTCAGCGGCATTTGAATTACCATGACTCGAAGCACAAAAAAGTGCTACGTTTGATATAGAATATCTAAACAAAAAAATTTTACACAGCATTAAATTTTTTTCTGCATATTACCAATTATAAGCACTACATCTGTAGCTAATTTCATTGCCCTAGCGCTTGTCATTAAAAACATATTTGTGCTGAAAAATGTCAATTTTAGGGCAATATTTGGAGAGCTGAAAAAAACAAAGTATTGCAAATACCAAAAAAGTATACCGTTACATTCTGCTCCGACATCATCTTAACAAAACTGCTCTATTGGAACCGTGTTATCTTTAATGAATCGTTCATAAAACATGAACCAGCGGAGCAAGTGAGGGTCCGCGCCATCATATTCGCAACGCTACAAATGCGCATGAACAGTATAAACCAATACATACATAATATCAAATGAAAGAGGATTGCATTGCCTTTCGAATGACATCAATCCCACAAAACAGTATTTAAAAGGAGATGAGTAATGACCTGCCAAAAAGTACCTAAACTGCCACATTCAGTGGGACCGTGGCCTTAATCACAAACGCGTGTCTTATTAGCTAATATGAAAGCTGCACATAGCAACGGGGTTAGAAAACCTTTTATTACACTGCCAAAATATTTCACGAGGTTTGCGAAGAAGACGTCTACAAAAAAAAAGATATTTTAAGTCGAAAACATTGAGACGCGCAATTATTGCTGCAAAAATGTCTATTTTATACAGAATTACTTCCACAAAATGGATCGACAAGCAGTGCGATTGGACACAGCAAAGCTGATCACAGTTAAAAATCAGGTGGACGTAGTCAACGCGGACACGGCTCGAGAAGTGTCACCTACGATCATGTAAGCGATGTTATCGCTTGCAGTCACTGAATTAAAATAATGTAATTTCCATCGAATGAGATTATGAGGTGGTCAAATCAGCTTGCCACGCTCATATAATCACTCATGACAGCGAGCTGATTAAATCCAATATCATTTAATGAAACTATATTAACTGTTCTGTGTGGCAGGGGTACTAAACTTGCTATTTACAGTCAACTAATTTACTTCTTCCTATGGGCTCGAGCTGCCTTAGCACAAAATATAAATTACTTAGTATATAATACTACTACTACCTTAATACAGTTAAGATTCTAGTATAGACGCGGTAAAGGCAATGAAATAACATTAGTATAAATAAACACATAAGCACAATCAACGCACTTTATATAATCACAAAAACTTGTTATTCCCCTTCCAGTAAAAACTAGGATATCACCACGCATATTTACAAATGTCGATGCAATAGCACACGGATAACGATAAAGAACAAGATTCCATTCTTTGACGAGATTCAAAATAAATAAGTGAAAAATTAATTGACTGGAGAGCTTTAATTGCGTCTTACATGACGAAAAAAGCCCGTAAATAAGTTGTTTCTAGCCTGTCGACCGTATCCATACGTCCCACAATGTCCATCACGAAAAATTTGAACACGAACTTCAAGAAGTATCTTTGTCGAGAGTGAGGTCATCGACCAGTTTCATCGTTGACCAAGTTGCCACGCACGTCACCCAAACCGTAGCAGGACTTGTTCCACGAATTCATGCTAATGCCGTAGTATCAAGCGAACACAAGAAAAAACTACCCGAGACTGTGGTGACGACAGAAAAACGACGGGAAGGAAACAAGTCTCAAAAGAACCACACATGAGAGCACCGGCAGCAGGACGAAATGCCTAACGTTGTCGACGCATCTCTTGCTCGTGTGCGCTTACTGCGGCATTGACTTGATTGATTTTTTTTTTCGGTTCCCTTCCGTTCTGAAATGTCTCAGCGTTGATTTTAAGACGGTCAGGAGTTCACACACAACGTAAATTTATCAAAATCAGAGCCCGTATGAGGGAAGATGTCGCATCAGAGCCGGTTTATTCGAAAGGTGTGGGGAGCTTTGGGACGGCACGTAGTTCCGCGGTTACGGGGATAATCATAGATATAAATTTTGTACATTCAAACTTGGTAACCCGTCATATATTACGTTTATAATATATATATTTTTAATTCTACAAGGCTGCGTTTTCAAACGTATATCAATGTCGTATTAACGCGCATGAACACCACCGCGCCACTTGATAATAACTATTTTTTTCACGCCGGTACCAGATATTTTCTCAAGTATTTACGCCATGGCCTTTCTTCTCCGACATTTTGACGTAGCCACTCGGAGCGCTGCGGCCTTATTTCTAGGAGGCGTTGGCCCGAGTCGCGGGGACTGTGGGCGGGCGCATTAAGAGACCATGTGTAAATGTGGCATTTCGGATCGACGTGAGCCTTTTTGGGAACCGTTGTCTTAAAAGTAAGTCCCAGCTTCACGTGTCTATAACCTCACCGGGTTCCTGTGACATCTCGCCTACTCCTAAAGTCCCCCCCCCCCCAAATAAACGTCGCTACTGCTGCGTGAAAAACTGCCACAATCACGAAGGTGACCCAAGCGTCAAACTTTACCGCTTCCCTTCAAGATCTTAGGAAGCGACACGGCGGCAGAAGTACGATTACTGCAGTGCGACGCATCAGGTAAGCGAATTTTACAGTAATCGTTGAAGTGAAATAAACAGATCTGTAGGTCTGGAAAGTGGTCTGACAAACTCGTTTTGTTGACTACTCGGCAAATAACATATTTGTGTAAGTTGTTTTATAAGTCAATTGGACAGACACATAGAGAAATACGTTAGGAACAATCGGGCCGATTGTTGCTTCACTTTTATATCGAGAATCAGGCGATCAAGCCTTCAAGTGAAAGGCCCATCAGCTCGTTCCTGCACTCTTAGTTGTAGGCGTGCATAGCCGTTCGGCACACGCGAGGTCGCAACCAAAACTTTTCAAACCTTCGAGTTCTAAAATAGTAGATTTTCGTAGCACAAAAAGATGTTTGTTTCAGCATCCAAATTTAATGCTGTGTCTGGTAACGAGTGTGACGGCGTGCAGAAAAGAGGATGCATAAGTTTTTCTTTAGAAAACGCTCATGCGAAGCCTACATATACATCTCACACGTACACTTTGTTGCCTATCACTTTTTTACACCAGGCTTGAATATCACAATACAGCCACTGCAATGTGCGTACTGTTCTCTAGCATGCAGAGTTTGGTTCTAATTACCCACATTTTATTCTAGTGCGTGGAGGCGTCGAACGGCCGAGCGAGGCACGAGTGGGGGCCAGCCGGGGGCCAGAGCGAGGAAGCAGGAAGAGCGTGATGCACCAGGCTGGGGCCGGGCAGGAGCGATGAAGCCGTTCTGGCTGGCCTGGTCCATGGCGATCCCCGCAGCGTTCCACCAGCGAGGTTCCGATCAGAACCGGCCGAAACGGCGAGCCTTGGCTATACCGGTCTAGGCCATGACGATCCCGGGGTGGTTCCGCAGCGAGACTCGGGCTGTGATAGACAGGAAACGTTTGCCTACGCAGCGCTGGCGTGCGATGGACGATTCGCAGGCCTGGACACGGACTCCGACTGTGAGCTCGTAATGACGGGCGACAACCAGGGTCGGCAAGTCCGGAGTGCGGGCTCTAGAAGACGGACAACTGGGAAGTACAGTAAATTTATTTGCTGTCTTCTCGTTGTGTTGTGTCCTTCCTGGAGACGAGCGAAGCACATACCGATCGGGCGTCGATTATTATAGAGCAACCCCACAAGTAGTGAAGACAACTCAAACTGGTGTCCAAATGACAACTCTAGAATATGCTTACCGGCTGGCTATGCGGGGTAACAAAGACTTTCGAACTGATAGCCACCCGGAAGTTTTTCTTCTGTAGAGCTATGCATTCAGGCTCGTGTCGTTCACTGACTATCAAGCTACAAGTGTCTCCGCAGGTCCAAGAATTCGAAATGCTCGAATTGCAATGCCGCAAACAAAAAGAAACAAAACAATGTGTTAAGTACCGAGCGAGAAAGGAAACCTT